>JAHDVF020000190.1:0-228059 GCA_022606425.2 Lepidostoma basale
TATCAAGAAGCATGGGATCTATTAACCAAACGTTATAACAATAAAAGGTACAATTGCAATGCCATTCTGAAGACTTTATTTGCTCAAAAAAGTCTACAACACGAGTCTGCAAGCTCCATAAGACAACTTTTAGATACTACAACATCATGTCTAAAGGCATTATATAATCTTGAAATTAACACGAAAGAATGGGACGCGATAATAATATTCTTGGTTGTGTCAAAATTAGACACTGAGTCACACAGACAATGGGAGAATCATGTGAGTACTGTAGAACAGGACCTACCAGAATGGTCACAATTGGAGAAGTTTATGGAAACAAGATTTCGAAGTTTGGAAATGGTAGATACAAGTAAAAACCCTGCGACTGCTAAAACAAACATGCAAAATAAAAATCCAAATCAAATAGTGAAAGCTAGAGCGTTTCATTCCGCTGTGAATGTGAAGCCAAGTTCGTCTGAACAGCTATGTGCGATGTGTGACGGGCCACATTACATATACTATTGTAATCAATTCAAGAAGCAGCCAGCATTTGAGAGGCAGAATATAGTACAAGCCAAGAAACTTTGTTTTAATTGTCTTGCACCAACGCATCCAGTGTATAAGTGTCGTCAAACTACTTCTTGCCGTAAATGCGGTAGGAAACATCACACGTTGCTGCATTTCGAGGACGAGGATAAACAAGCATATAATAACTTGAGGCAAAATGAGGGTTCCAGAGGAGAAGCACAACAACCTAAGAGTGAAACAACTAACCAAATAAACGACGCAACTGTAGTAGCAAATTTTTCGAGAGGAGATTTAAAAACTAATACGAGTAATGTACTATTAGCGACTGCTGTTGTTAAAACATGTTGTAAAAACGGTTCTTATTTTGTAATTAGGGCTTTGCTTGATCAAGGCTCGCAAGCCTCCTTTGTTTCTGAAGATACTGTGCAATTGTTAGGTCTGAAACGAACAAATGTAAATGGTAAGGTGTCAGGTTTGGGAGATGGTCATATGGTGGTCAAACACGTAGTTAGTCTCAAAGTCGAATCGCGTATCGAGCCTAGAAAAATAATACGAGTTAATGCATATGTACTAAAATCACTTACTTCGGTTTTACCCTCACGCGAAGTACCGATCCCCGATTGGCTGGAGCTGACCAATTTACCTCTTGCAGATCCAGGATTCACCTCACCAGGTAAGGTTGATTTATTACTCGGAGCTATATGGAGAAATATTGCTAGATGGGATTAAGAAGAGTCAATACGGAAACCTAATAGCACAAAACACTTTATTCGGGTGGATTTTATCTGGAAGAGTATCACAACAACTAAGTACTGAAAACATTAAAACCTTACACGTGAAAATAAACGAAGACGAGATACTAAAAACATTTTGGGAAATTGAGAACGAGCCTAACAGTATTGAGAAAAAAATAACTAGAGAAGAGCAACTTTGTGAAGAGTTTTATGATAAAACTACAATAAGACGTGAAGACGGGAGATTTGTTGTAAGGTTACCGTTTAAAACAGCCGATCCGCAATGTCAGTATGGAAAGTCATGCGACATAGCTGAAAGGAAACTACTTGCATCAGAGAGAAGACTGAGTAAAACTCCGATACTTTTAAACGAGTATAATAAGGTTTTGGAGGAATACATTACTTTAAATCACATGAGACCAGTTCACAGTTACGAGATTAACAACCCTAAGGCAGTGTACTTGCCTCATCATGCTGTCGTACGCGAGGATAAAGATACGACGAAGGTTCGCGTAGTGTTTAATGCCTCGAGTAAGGGATCAAATAATGTGTCACTAAACGACGACCTTCATATTGGACCTAAACTTCAGCAGGACTTACGTCATCTCTTACTTAGATGGCGAAGAAATCCTATATGCATTGTTGCAGATCTTGTGAAAATGTACAGACAAGTACATGTGAATGAGAATGACGCTGATTTCCAGAGGATTGTGTGGAGACCTAGACCTGATATGTCAATCCAACATTATAAACTGTTGACGTTAACATTTGGCACAGCTTGCGCACCATATCTTGCCGTGAAGACACTGCAGACGTTAGCAGAACTAGAGAAAGATCAGTTTCCATTAGCAGCACAGATAACAAAACTTGATTTCTATGTGGATGATCTCATGACAGGTTGCGAAACTGAGATTGAAGCCTTACAAATTTACGAGTCAACGAGTAAACTAATGAATCATGGTGGATTTCAATTACAGAAATGGAGCAACAATAATAACAACTTTTTGAACCACATCGAGAAAGAAAAATTAAGTAATGAGCAAATGATGACAATAAAAAGTGACAATATGATGAAGGTGTTAGGGATTTGTTGGAACAGACTGACAGATAATTTTGAGTACAGAGTTAATCTAAGGGATCCCGAACAACCTATTACTAAACGAAAGGTACTTTCAGACATTGCCAGGCTATATGATCCTATTGGTTGGATTGCACCGGTAGTGATCACTGCTAAGGTATTCATACAAAAGTTGTGGAAAGCAAATCTTGATTGGGACAAAGAGTTACCAAACGAATTAATGGTTGAGTGGTTAAAATTTAGACATAATTTGAAGCAGCTTACAAATATTTCAATTCCACGTTGGCTCGGCTCAACCAAAGGATCTAAACTTGAACTTCATGCATTTTCGGATGCGTCAAGTGTAGCTTATGCAGCAGCAGTGTATTTGAGAGTGGTGGATACAACTTACCATGTACACGTGAAGCTTGTAACAGCTAAAACTAAAGTCGCGCCAATCGAGAGGGAGGTGTCAATACCAAGATTGGAGCTTTGCGGAGCGGTGTTAGCTGCAAAACTCATACATGAAGCCTCACAGGTGCTGGACGTCCCCAAGCAGGATTTGTACGCGTGGACTGACTCAACCGTTGTATTAGCTTGGTTACGTGGGCCAGTTAATAGATGGGCTACTTATGTGAGTAATAGAGTATCACACATTCTAACAATTATGGACATCGAGCAATGGGGACATGTATCAACTCTCATGAATCCCGCTGATTGTGCATCAAGAGGCCTTAGACCCAACGAGTTGAATAGTCACAAACTGTGGTGGAACGGCCCGAGATGGCTTTCAGAACAAGTTGTTAATGTAGAGAGCCCTGAAATACTTGATACACATGAAGAAGAACGAATTAAATCATTCTCAACGATGAACAATGAGTGTAATTTTGTGTGGATGAAGTATTCAGATTTAACTAAAATGTTAAAGGTTATTTCGAGATGCCGGAGATTTTTAACACTAAAGTTGTCGAGAAATGAGAGGACAGCATTTTCAAAGTTCGTTTCAACGGAGGAGATGAACCAAACTTTGCAAATATGCATTAAACAAGTGCAAGATGTCGAGTTTAATGAAGAAATTATTTCACTAAAAGTAAAGGGTTATGTTGCAAAACAGAGCGCCTTATATACTTTTCATCCGTTTTTAGACGAAAATGGCATTTTGAGAGTTGGTGGACGCATAAATTTGGCTAATGTGGACTATGGTCAAAAGCACCCAATTATTTTGCCCGCTAAGAATCATCTGAGTAGACTAATAATTGCAGATGCCCATAAGAAGACGTTACACGGGGGACCTCAAGTCATGATGAATTTTTTGAGATCCAAGTTCTGGATATTGAGAGCACGAGAGATGGTTAAAACATATTATAGGAATTGTACACAATGTTTGAGATATTCAAAGGCAGCAAGCAACCAATTGATGGGTCAGTTACCAGAGGCCAGAGTTAAACCAAGCCGACCATTCAAGACCGCAGGAGTGGACTACGCAGGTCCTATTAACATTAGATTTTCACCAGGGCGAGGAGCTAAATCTTATAAGGGATATATATGTTTGTTTGTGTGCATGGCGACTCGCGCGATTCATCTCGAAGCGGTGACCGATTTAACTACCAAGGGTTTTATTGCTGCATTTAGGCGATTCGTTTCACGAAGAGGTCACTGTCAAGATCTCTTCAGTGACAACGGTACAAATTTTATTGGAGCCGATGTTATGTTAAGGGACATGTTCAACAGCGCCAAATCTGAGCTACCTAATGAAATAGCCGAGATATTAAGTTTGGAATCAACAAAATGGCATTTCATCCCTCCAAGAGCCCCAAATTTTGGTGGACTTTGGGAGGCGGGTGTTCGCTCTGTGAAAGCTCATTTAAAACGAGTCATAGGCGATAATATTTTAACCTTTGAAGAGATTTCTACTTTGTTGGTACAAATCGAGGCGTGCTTAAATTCGCGACCATTGACCATTTTAAGCGATACTCCAGACGATCCTCTCCCCTTGACACCTGGTCATTTTTTGGTAGGGGAACCATTAATAAACATAAGTGACGTTGACCAGTCAGATCACAATGTAAATGTTTTAGATAGATGGAAAATGTTGCAAAAAATGTTAAATTCCTTTTGGAAACGATGGTCGAAAGAGTTTCTAACCAATTTAAATCAGAGAAATAAATGGTGTACTAAGAAACCTGAAGTTGAGGTAGGTGATATAGTTATTGTAAAAGACGATAACATTCCACCGGCCAAATGGCTCTTAGGGAAAATAATTGAGAAACACCCGGGACCTGATAATGTGACGAGGGTCGTAACTGTAAAATTCAAGGGAGGTTCTTTTAAACGTCCTGTTAATAAGCTTTGTGTACTGACTAAGTCAGTATGATTACACACACATTGTCACGGTGGGTGGTAAAATAAAAAAAAAAAAAAAAACTAAATAAATAAAATAAATTGTATTTAAGTTAGCTAGTTAAAATATTATTGTACAATTATATGCAATTTACGGTGGTAGTATTAGATAAGTAAATAGAGAACCTTTAATTACGAGTTTGAAGGACAAGTCCTTGGTGGGTGGAATGTGTAAAACGTAGAGCAGGACTATTTACTAAGGTTTATCATAGATGGCGCTAGTATGTGTCACAACGTACCTACTCATGAACTGCAGCGCAATATTAATTTAAAAAAAAGAGTATTGTTGTATTTACGTGTAGTTTTATCGAGAAGTATTGTTGTATTAACTTGTAGTAGAGTTATGTATATAAGAGAGTTTTTTTTATCGAGTTGTCTTAACGTGTTGTTCTAACGAGTTGTAATTACTTATACTTTTGTTTACACAATTAAACGAGTACCTTCACGAGTGCGAGGATTCATTTTTAACATCTATGTTGGCTTCTTCTTTGACTAACCAATCGATTCCCAGGATCATCTCCTCCCTCAATTCTTTGACTTCCAAGATTTTATTATGGAAAGTCGTGCCTTGTATTTCAAAGGGCAAGTAGACTTCGGCCGAGACGTCGAGGCGGGCGGATGTGTTGGCCAGCAATAAGGTCTTAATTTGTGATGGTTCTTTCTTTATTCCGTTCGGAATTATATTCGATCTCACTAGCGAATACGATGACGCGGAGTCCATTAGCGCGTATCTTTCCGTACCGCCTATTCGCACGCGTACTTTTGGGAGTTGGCGGCTACCATTTGATTGGCAGAAACCACTTCTCGGCGGTGTCGTACGCGCGTCCTGCCCGGGACAGTTTTCTAGACGCCGCCCGGGCCGGAGGCGTTTCCCTGGCGCGGCTGTGTATCGTCGAAACTTTGGTTTCCTTTGTATCCTCCTCTGTATCTTCCTCTTCCCTTTCGCCGGTGTTCCTCGCCGTCATATCTCTGCGGTGGCTGCGGGTAGAAATGCGGAGAATAATGTGCCGGATATTGTGCCGGGTACGGCGTAGGGTACGGTGTTGCGTATTGCGCCGGGAACTGCGTCGGGAACTGCGCCGGGTATGGCGCTGTATATTGTACCGGGTGGTGTGCGACTGGCGCCGGGTAGAACGTCGGCGGTGCTTGGTACACCTGTGCCGGAGCTGAATTTACGGAGGCTGTAACCGTGCTGTGAATTGCGGCGGGGGCTTGCGATGGGACCGGCACTGTAGCGGCGGGTGTATAAACTTCCGGGCCCTCGGGCTTCAGTTCGGCTCGTAGCTCACCGCTCCTTCCAATCGGCCATCTTGTTTGTAGCTCCGCTGTGGCTTGCCATAATTCTTCCATCGTTGTACACGAATTTAGGTTAGGGGTCGATTTTAGGAACTGCATCCTAAATCCGGGGACGTACGCGTTCATATCTGCGATGGAACGTCCCGCGTACAGTCTCTGGAACCATCCGATCTTCCTACAAATGAAGTCGTGGGGTGACTCATTTGTCCGCTGCGTGTCTGCCGTAAACATTCCGATTAACCGAAGTATCTCCGCCGGATTATTAAATTGGAACAGCACTGCTCTCTCGAATTCATGCCACGATGGGGTACGTGTTGCATTCCGCGGGCATTTAGCTTCCCACCAATCTTTTGCTTTGAGATCGAGTTGCGCCGCCACGATGCCGACCCAATTTGCACGCGGGACGGCGTACCGGTACAGGTGCCGTTTGCATGTTGTCAGGAATGCGATGGGGCATTCGTCGAAATTCCCGGTGTATCTCACTTGGAGCGGCGGAATCGTAGCTGGCGGTTCCCGCAGTTGAATAAAATCTGCTGTCAGTGGGTCCATGCAATCTTTGACCATCCGGGCTTGGGTCTCCACCGTGGCCTGCACGTCGTTTAAGGGGACCGATGTGGATGGGTACACCCATACTGGGGACAGCGATCGAATGTGTTTATTCCCTGTGTTGTTCACGATTGGTGTGAAGGTGGCGGGGGCGACCGGCGTATCGACAGGTATATTAGAATTTGATTCGGTAGACGTCGGGGCGGTAGGTGCCGGGGCGGCTTCGATCCTTGTGTCCCCGACCTCCGCGGCGGCCGTCGCGCTTCTAGTAGCGAGGTGCATTATCACTTAATGGATTGCACTTGTCGGAGAACAATTTCACTAATTTTATCACGTTTGTCGGATGACAATTTTACTGAGTTTATAACACTGTCGGACACGTTTGTCGGATAACAATTTCACTTAATTTAATACACTTATTGGAGAACAATTTCACTTAATTTATCGCGTTTACTGGAGAACTATTAACACTGAAATGTTTTTTTTTTTTTTTTTCTTGTACACTTTGTTCACTATTTTTCACTGGTAATTCCGGTTGTCCTTGAGGGGTGGATACGTATATTCCACCGTAGAACTTACGTCGTTATGATTTCGGTTCAGAACGTTGGGCGCCAATTGATAGGGATCAAACCGGGCGGCCAATGAAAATAACGTTCTTTCTATATAATTTATTGAATCTAGTACAAGCGATTAATACACTAGAGTAAAGTAGATCCTGTCCGGTGGCGAGGTACCGGCAGAAGTTCCTCCGGTGAAGGGGCAGGCGGTAGCGCGGACTGTAGGTAGTCGGGGAGCAGGCAGCGAGGCGGGCAGCGTGCCGACAACAGTCAGATCCGAAGGGATGAAGCTCGATCAGTTAGGACCTCTCGTGTTGACTCGCCGAGCTCACATGCCGACTGCCAATCGCACCCGCCGTTATATAGGCGAGTGAGTCCGTGTGTACGAGGTGGTGGGGGTTCCATTCTGTAGCGCCATTGGTCGGCGCCTGTAAGCCGGTAGTGGGGGTGCCTCTGCGCTCTGTGGTTGGTCGCTTCGGCCGGCTGCGGCTCACTCGGAGCGGCCGAGTTCGGGGCTGTATTTTTCATTCTAATTTTTCACCCGGCGCGTGCGGAGCTCCGGGCCGTCATCGGGAGGCGGTGTTTCGGCCTCTATTCATGCACGTATCAATGTAAACATTAAGCAGAAAATCTTTATTAATGTAATGTGAAAGGATATCAACCCAATTATCACACATTACTAGACAACGCCTGGAGAAAACTCTCAAATTTTTATATGTTTTTAACTTTGAGTTTTCATACAACATTTTTTTTTTAATGTATACAAATACTTGTAGACAAATGTTTGTTTATTGATTGGTTTTAATTATTTTTATTTGATTTTTTCAGGGCAAACCTCGCCAGGCTGAGATGAGTTGATCCCCCAACATGGCTCTAAAGGTGATCCACTTGCTGGCGGTTAGTGCCATTAGCCTGACCATCTATGGCTACGCCTCCTACTACAGCACGCCCTCGGTACCGGCGAGACCCTCCCCCCTGTCCACCCTCATGGACAAGAACGCCACCCTCATCCCAGAGGCGGAGTGGTCCAAGACCCCCAACGTCACGATCATTAACATCTCCATACCATCCAGTCAACCCTCGTCGATTACTTCATCACCGATCGCACCCACGAACCTGACAGCTAAACCGGTCGTCCATCCGCCAGATTTAAACAAAGGATTCAAAACTAGGACTTTCTACGTTGCCGGACACGATGTCCCACGCCCGGAGATCTGTCCTGATCTCGGGGCAAATTTAAAGTTGCTCATCATCATCATGTCGGCGCCTTCCCACTTCGATGCCCGCATGGCCATCAGGCAAACTTGGGGACACTACACCAGCCGGAGTGACATAGCTATAGCCTTCTTATTAGGCTTAACCGAAGACACCAAGCTTGAACCTGTCATAGAAGAAGAGGGATGGATGTACGCCGACATTGTGAAGGGAAGATTCTTCGACAGCTACAATAATCTGACTTTAAAGACGGTATCCATGATGGAGTGGGTCTCGGATTACTGTCCGAAAGCTAAATTCGTTTTAAAAACGGACGACGATATGTTTATAAACATACCCAAGTTGCTTAATTTCACAGACAAGCACGTGAATGATAAGAATGTAATTTTTGGACGGCTAGCGAAACGCTGGAAGCCAATTCGAAATCCGAAGTCAAAGTATTTCGTATCGCGCAATCAGTATCGCCCGCCATTGTTTCCTGACTTCACGACTGGGCCAGCGTACCTTCTGCCTGCGAATCTTGCTAGAGACCTGTACAGGACGTCTCTCGATCAGACTTATCTGAAGCTCGAGGATGTCTTCATGACCGGAGTCGTGGCGCAGAAGCTGAAGCTCCGGCGGAGTCACGCGGCCGAGTTCTTGAACAAGCGGGTGCCGATGAACGCCTGCACCGTGCAGCGAGCCATCAGTATCCACATGGTGAAGTTTGGAGAACAGTTCGACCTGTGGAAGAAGCTGTTAGACGGCAAGGCGAAGTGCAAATGATTCCAAGGTGCTTTAAGGATAACGTTTAGGTTCTTCGACTTTAAGTTCACCGCACGTATAAGCTATCTTCCGACATGTTTCGAGATGCCATAGAAAAACAAACTCTGTATATTGAAATGTTTGTGATTTAATTATTATTTAATGAAATTGTTTTTTTATTTTAATTTCGCCTATATCAGTGGTCGGCAAACTGCTCTTAAAAGCCGTGCCACACTGTTTTAAACAAGCTCTCCACATCGGTCTCCACCGGCGGCTTAAAACTGTGTAGACACTTGTTCGAAACAAAAATTCGTTTGACCTTCAACAACCTTTGTGGACGGACGCGCATAGTAGCGTGTGGATCCCGCCGTTGTAAACACGCATTCCACACGTGGGCGCTCCACATTCCACCAGTCAAGGTCAGTTGCATAGCGGTATCGCGCATCGGTGGAGTGCGGACGTATTGAACGAAAATGGTGTCTACTGTGGATGCCACACCAACCGTGGGCTCCACAAAGGTGACCCCTGTGGAGAGCTTGTTTACAACACTATGTGGACGCTACACCAACCGTGGGCTCCACAGCTCTCCACCAAGGTCACTCCTGTGAAGAGTTTGTTTCAAACAGTATGGCACAGCCTTTAATATAATATTGAAGAGTAATAATTAGGCCAGGTTCGCTGTCGAAATAAAGACAAAAATGGAAGTAGTTAAAAATCATCGCTTTATTCAATTATTATTTAAAATATACTTCCATCAAAAAAATTCAGTAAAATCTTTGATTATTTAAAAAAAATTGAAGGGTGGTTATTACAAAAACAGAGTAAACAAACAGTTTAAACATAAAACAGAGAAAATATAACTGTTTTTTGTTGCACATGTCATGTAGCACGGGTGACATCTTTAGGGTGACGTTTAAACTACACAATTGTTATTGGCTATGTTTAACACCAATTAGGATCAAAAACTCATTTTTTACATTTTTGATATTTGGCACCTTTGCAATGTCCAGCCTTCAATTCAATCAAGTCTTATTGATTAGAACCTGGATTCGTGTATGAAATTAAAAAGTGCAATAAAAAAACTATTGTGAACTTATACGCATGTAAGAAGTTAAAGAGTGTGTTTTTTTAGTGGTATACAATACACATTAAAAAAAAACATTAAAATAATGTTAATGTCTATGATTATTGGCTTTATTTAATAGATAATTTTATGCCATTATTGTTTAAATTTGATTTTGGGCATATGAACGCCACGGCTAGCTCGAATGAAGCTCAATCGTGTAGTCCAATTTTCGACAATTGTCTTTGTGGATGCGTATTATCCACTAGTGTACGTGGTGCGAAAACGATCCACGGTCTTCCGAATAACTTGCTCGGATGGACGATTATGTCGACCGTAAAATGGACGTAGTGCACGATAAGTTTGGCGAACCCAACCATGATTTTCAAAATAATTTTTCACAATTTGCAAGCGCTGTTATGACGTCAGTCTATTTATGCTGAAATGGCAAAACGTACTGACTACAAATGAACTGTCAAATTGACAGTCTGTAGAAACAATGTTGCCAGTTTAAAAATCAAACCTCTAAAAAAAACACCCTGTACTTATTTGTCGTGACAAAACAAAGATAACTCCAAAAAATTTATCCCGCGTGCCAATACTTTACGTTAGTAGAAAAACGATAAAATAATAGAAGAAAGATATTAAATATAATTAAGGGGATAGCTACAGCGACGGCCGAAAAAAATAAGCGATTTTCGGGAATTTTTTTGACCGGGATAATCGGTCTGTCAGGACAGATATTAATTTATTTAACAAAATTAGGATTATTTCAAAATAAATAAGGAGTACAAAATCCTCTATTGCTTTCATAAAATTTTTCAACACTTATTTTTATTTTTAAATTACACTTAAATTGCAGCCTGACACTTAAAGGTTGGCAATTAACATGGAAGTGATGACGTCACGCAATATTTAAAATGTGAATCAAGTAATGTAAGGAATATGGGAACGCGTTTTTTTTTAAATTTTATTAAGTGTACATTCAATATAGTTTATATAAAATATAAAAATATTTAATAGTAACAAAGTTATCAGCGATGCTGTAGTCTTAAAAAAAATTCTCTCTTCACGGTCACATCGATTTCTCGAAAAGGGATTATCTGAAAGAAAAAAATCAAAGTTCATCATAATCTGTATGAATGTAGTTATCGTTGTACGTAGTAGATTTTTTAAACTAACTAACTAACCATCACGCCATTTCCCCGGAGGGGTAGGCAGAGAGGATGGATCACCACAATGCTCTGTCCTGGCATACCTCTTCGGCTTCCTCTACATTCATACATCGTACCATGCACGCACGTCGATTATTCCGACTTCGAATGTGGCCGCCTTTTAGTAATTGATTAATTTGGTCATGCCATGTTTTCCTCGATCGTCCTCGGCTTCTTTTTCCACTCACGCTGCTTATGTACAACTTTTTAACCATTCTTTTCTCATCTATTCGTTCCATATGTCCAAACCATCTCAATGATCATTTTTTTAATTTTATCCATGATGCAGTCATCTGCCTTACATTTCTCTCTTATTTTTTATTTATTTTGATTTTTCACAAAATGGCGACCGATTGAAATTTTAAATTTTTTTAAGCCCTTTTTTATATTCAAGCAGTCTTAAAAAATAGTAAAAATAAAAATTTTCAAAATCAGCTGCGCTTAACGATAGCTATTGTAAAAACAAATAAAATAAACAAAAAAAAATTAAAATCGGTTTATAATTGCTCTGGTTATCGATGCGACAAGTTTAAAAAAAATGTTTTTGAGAAAAACGCGTTTTAAGTTTTTAGTCCATTTTTCTTACTATAAAATTATGTATCTTCTAAAATACGAGTATTTATACTTGTATCAAACTATCGACCCCTGGACAATATGGTTCTTCGCGATAAATCCAGTGGCGTCCTTGACTTTTTTAAAATTATTTTTTAATGACCCTTTCCATGCGATTCTCAGCAGCTTTCACCCGGTTACCGACAGGCTAAAAACAGGGTTCTTTTGAATAAAATTGTCTCTTAAAATAAATTTCAATTGTTGCACTACCGACATTCGGCTGTTTTATTAATGAGTTTGCCGACCACTAGTCTATATGTTTTATCAACAGATTTAATTTTTAAGTAGGATTTAGTATACAATTTTCTCTTTTTATTAAATATAATTAGATATAATGTATATGGAAGGTTGTAAGATATTGTATGGATGGAGATTTGTTTTGTTTTTTTTATTATAAAATAAGATGGCTAGAAAATAATGAAATTTTGATATTCTTAATTATATATTTCATTGGAATCTAAATGTCGTGCTATATATTTAAGTGTTTTGTATAGAAATTATATTTTTCTTAAAATAGTTATAATGTTTTGTGCGTCAAGCTATATTTGCAGTCTAAAAATATTGGATGTTTCTTTTTTATATACTTCATATACAACACTCACATTTAAAAAAATCTATCTACATATAAATAAAACTCAATCTGTTGTTTGTGTGCGGACCTTTTCCTCGATTATTCCTGAACAGATCCCCAGGAAACTTATAGAATTGATTAAGTGGAATACGGCGGTGGTTATAGGCATACTTTTGTTACGAATTGAGCTCTAATTAACTTTATAAATTAATAAATTAATAAATTAATTGATAATTTTCGTAGTACAGGCGAATAACCTTAATAATCGAGCTCTAAGTTCAATATTATATAAAACAAAGTCACGTTAGTTACACCATTTATAACTCAAGTACGACTGGACCGATTTTGATTATCATTGATTTGTTGGATTTGTATCCGCCCCGAATAGCAGAATAACTATAAAAACATCGGAAAATCACGAAAAAAAAAATTATGAAGAAAATTTTTTTTCTCATACATTTTGTATGGAACATTTTGTTATGATATCTCGAGAACCGATTGATTGATTTCGATGAATTTATTGAACTTAATGAGTATCAATTTTTGAGTATTAATTTCAACTTAATAAATAACTGAATTTAATTCAGCTAATAAGTTTACACAACATTTATTGATTCTGATGCGGTACGAAGTTCGCCGGGTCAGCTAGTAAAAATTAAATACCAAACATGTTTCGGACACACAAGCCCTTCATCAGTGATATTATATAAATATAAAAAAAAAAAAATCACAAATGTGGTCAGTTATGTCAGATATTAAAAATATTTATATTTTTAATATCTATATAATATCACTGATGAAGGTCTTGTGTGTCTGAAACATGTTTGGTATTTAATTATTATTATTTTTAAATAAATTGAGTGTTGTATACTAAGTATATAAAAAAAGAAACATTAAACATCTACAACACAAAGTTATGGCGAATTTAGAAGAAAATAAAAATATTGTTGTCAAATTGCGACAGACTTCATTTGCAGTTCATATTTGAATGTATCCTATAAACCTTTTTACTTTAGTTCCTAACTATTAACTTGTACGTATTATTATGATGAACTGCGACTATCTGAACTGCAAATGTAGTCAAACACAGTTCGAGACCATTTTTTTAAACTGCAAATGAAGCCAGTCGCATAATGGAGGTTAATAACCATATTATCTTTTATATTCACAATCACTTTGTGTTGTGGATTCACATTTGAATAATTTTTTAAAAAACATTGTATTTTCACAACATTTTTTTGTACTTTTCACAAACATGTTTTGGGACACAGACACCCTTCGTCAGCGTAGAAATTATAACTTAAACTAAATCAAGTTTATTTTGATAATTACTAAATTAAATTAAGTTTATTATAAATTAAATAAGGTTAAATTTTCTACACTGAGGAAGGGCATCAATAGACCGAAATTTCTTTTGATAAGTGAAAAATTGAAATATTAATTAAATAATTTATTATTTCATCCATCACATTTTACAAAAGTATTGATTATTTAATTTTATTAATATTTTTTTTACAAAAATATTTAAACATCACATTTTAATGAAAGAAATAATAAATAAAAATAACTTTACACATATTTTAGTATTATTTTTCTTTTTATGGATTTTATGTGAAATTCTCAAATTTAAAAGTATTAAAAATTCTAAATTCAAATGTATTATTTTCGACTTTAAAATTTTTGTTCTCAAATTGTAGTATTTTTTTTCTCTCTCTTTATTTTTTTATATTTAAGTAAAACCATTTTATTTATCTTTTTTTAATACATTGTATATAGTGTATAATTTAAGTATTATATTGTAAATATGTGTACTCTTAATAAATAATTTGAATTTATGTAGAAAATAAAAAATTATTACATACTGTTTTTTATAAATAATACTTTTATAAAATTTCGTTAATATGCTCACATCAAATCCGGAAATAAATGAATTATTCTGGAACAGAGCATTCCATTTTTAAAATGAAAAAAAAAGGTTAATTTTTTTAACTGAATATTATTATGTTTTTCAAAATACAAACGAGAAATGCTACCGTCCGCAGTTAATTTAACAAAAATTACACACTTCATTGTTCATACTTGAACAAGATATCCCCTATCGAATGTGCATCATCTCTTTCTATCTTGTTTGTTCATAAGAACGTACGAGCGAGATGCACTATTTATCACACAAAAATAATTTTAATTTGACGATCGTTTTAAACATTTCTCTACGGTGATACAAATAACTATATTTTGTTTGTCATGTATAACTGAACTTTGTTTTTGATTACTTTCTCTGTAACAATATTATTATAAAGGTGTTTTTAAACTGAATATAATATAAACTTTTGGTTTTTATTATTTTATTTTATGGACAAATGCAGAGTTTATCATTAAAAAGTTTAAATGAAATATTTAATATTGACGAAAACATTTTGTATAAATTTTATTATATAATAAAAGAGTCACATGTTTTTCCTTGCTGAAGCATTTTTTATTTAATTAATTTTATTATATTTAAAGTTTAAATCTTATGGATTGGTTTCCAGCAAAGTGTAACATGTTTACTGGTTCCTGACATTTGGGCCTTAATATGATAGTTTCCCGTTGCTTCCCACATTTTTGTATACAACAGGTTATTTTAACCCAATTACTGTATACAATTTTTAAGCTATTGATTCTCATGTGATAGGTAGCTAGTCTATCGCCATTTTTATCGTCACGTGAATTCTACACCAGATCAAAGACAGTGTGAGAATCACATTCATCGCCATGAATCGAACCCTAGAACTTTAGTGTGACAGTCATCAGCTATTACCACTTTGCCACGAAGGCCGCTGACACATTATTCAATACATTTGGATGAATCTTTTCTTCTTCTCTAAGTGCCGTCTCCTCTGCAAATCAGGGCTATTTCCACCTCGTTAACTGTGACTTTGAACAGCGATTCGAAGTATGCAGCCAAGAGATTCTTCTCCGATCTGGTCTTCTTGCTGGTATTTTTCCCTGAATTATCACTTGTAGGCGTTGGTATTTTTCTCCTCGCATTTTTTCTTTCGCCTCACGATTTCCCGTTATTTGGGGTCGGCTTTCCTAATACGGCTCTACTAAGTCTCACGATCCAGGGTTATCTGGCTGTCCAGTCCCAGCGCCTTCAGGACGTTGCAGGAGGCCGCGCTGGTCCCCTCTTTCGGTCTTCCAGTTGCAGGATCTTGTGAACGATGTATTCATTGTCCCTCCTGCTCACATGGCCGTACCACCGCAGACAACGTTCCCTAGTTTTTTCTGCTATGGGAGCGACTTTTAGGCTACCTCTGATGTGCTCATGTCTAGCTTAATCCAGCATCGTAACCCCGGTGGCTCACCTCAGCATCTTCATTTCTACTACGTGCAGCCACTGTTCTTCTTGTCATCTTGCTGCAGCATCCCAGCATTCCGATCCGTAGAGCATAGCAGGTTTTACGGCGGTTCTGCACACTTTTCCTTTTATTTGCATAGCATGGTACTCCTGAAAGGCCACGCCATTTAAGCCATCCAACGTTTATTCTATGCTCTACGTCATTTCCAATTATGCCACCATTGGAAAGAATAAAGCCGAGATATCTGAAGTGGTCCACATTTTTTAATGATATACGTTCCAGGTAGATGTTCGTTGGTTGAGTCCTGGCATTTAATAAATCTAATAAATCTTTAGCAAGATGAAATATGTCACTCCTATGAAATATAATAAAACTTGTATAAAATATAATTTTTCCTTCATATTAAATATTTAATGTAGAGTTTTACATCATTGTTTAAGTAACAATATATATTATGTATATGTCTAGTCTAGTTATATTTCCTTCATGGTTTCGCTGGAAATTCTGTACCAATATAAACTAAACTATACTATAAGCATTTTTTTCTTATTTATAAGGAGCGAAGCACAATTTTTGAATTGTTTAATTTATATTTATATATCAAGGACACAATGATGTTCTTGTAGCGATTCTTGTATGGAAGTGAAATATGGAACTGGTAAAATAAATATGAAAGTAGTTTAAATGGGAGTATTTACAATACAGGAATACTGATGAACCAAATCTAAACGTTCCCCACAGCTACAGCAGAGCCAGAGGTATATCTTATTTTATGCCCCAAATTGCCGCACAGAGGCGCTTCGAAGTTCTCCTGTGTTGAAGATAGATCTATTTAAATTTGTTAATACCCATTCAGTCTTCATTCAGTCTTTCAATGGGTCCAAACTATCTTAATGTCCCTTTCATTATTTTGTTCAAAACTCTTCCATTTGCATTAAATTTACTGAGCGGTGTGATATGACAGTATTTTGGTTGCCCCGTAATCAATCGGACAGCAGCATTGAATATGCTTTGTATTCTGCTTAATTGATTATTTGGCAATCCAGCGTACGTCTGAATGATCACTTTGGGAACCCCTTCTTTCTTATTCTTTAACAGCCGTTGTCGTCCACTGCTGGACATAGGCCTCCCCCATACTTCTCCATGTATGACATGTCATACGGGGGGTGGTTGGCATTACAACGCCACGCTTGCCAGAGTCTAAGAGAACTCAATTCTACCGCATTCATTCTACTTCATCCAGTTCCGTGCTTCACTTCCACACTTATTGTCGGTTCAAGAACACCATTGTGCACCGCCATTAAAGTAATTAAAATTATAATGATGAGGTATGTATTTATAATATTTATGGCATCACAAAATCTTTTACAAAATGTCTACTAATAAATTTATAAATGGAAAATCTTCACATATAAAAAATACGTCTTACAATCATCATAATCTGGCATTAATCGTCCAGTATTGGCCGACATAGGCCTCCCTTCCCAACTTCCACAACTCTCTATCCTTTTGTGGCATTGATCTTCTGCATTTCGTATTCTCTTCCACCTGGTTACACGTTTGATGATTCTTCTTTCTTCTTCTTCTTTTTGTCCTGTCACACCTCCGTGGTGCATAGGGCCTCAAGTAACCTTCTCCACCCGACTCTATCGCATGCCCTATGCCTAACATCATTCCAAGTGAGGCCTGCCGCCTTAACCTCGTCCTGCAGGGTTCTTCTCCAGGTGGCTCTAGGTCTGCCTCGCTTTCTCTTTCCCCCCATAGGGGACCAGTCTAGTGCACCCTAAGCGATGCAGGCTGGGTTCCAGGTTGCAGAGTGTGACCGATCCACTGCCATTTGCGTCTAGCGACCTGTTCTCTAATTGGCTTTTCGCCTGCCATAGTCCAGAGAGCGGCATTTGACACTGTTTGGGGCCAATAGATTTTGAATATTGAGCGAAGGCACCTATTTATAAACACCTGGAGTTTACCAATAACGTCCGCGGTAGACTTCCAAGTCTCACATCTGTAAAGCAGTAAAGCAGATGTTTGATGATTAACACCTTTCAAAGTGAGGCCTACTACCTTACCTCGTCCTGCAGGGTTCTTTTCCAAGGTCTGCCTCGCTTCCTCTTTCCACCCACATAATTTCATCACTTCTTCTCCGGTCTCAATCTAATGATTGGTCTGCAGCGAGGCGACGCATCTCCTCTTCCACTCGGCTCGGTCCTCGGCAACTCTTTTCAACTCCGCATAAGAGGTGCAGCCCATATCTCGGCAAATCTGGTCTAGATACTCTTGGCGAGGTCATCTTCTGCCAATCGATCCTTCGACCATCACTTACAAACCAAGAATAATCGACGACCACCATACATTGTTTATGCAGCACAAAATCGGTCATATGTTTTTAAGATATTTAGAAAAACAAAAATCCTAATTTGAATATCGTAGAATTATTAGTATTGTTATTATTTTTAATTTAATATTTTATATAAATAATTGTTTGTAAAGATATTTGCATAATTTTAACAATGCATATTGTAACAGCTGTTTTTTTTTGTGTTTATTGTTTATGAATAATCTAATTTTAGACTTATTCAGATATTTTTATTAATGAATTCTTTTATCCCATTTGCATCTGTTGACCTTATAGATCTTGCAGAGTGTCCTGTTCCCATGATCCAATATTTATTATTAAAAAAAATTATAATACAAATGAAAAGTATGCAATAAGTATGACCTTGTGATGAACGTGTCAAAGTCTAAAGTTATGGTATTTGAAAAGGAAGAATGTATGACGGATTGTGACATAAGTGCGAACGGTGAGAAATTAGAGCAAGTTACCGAATTTGTTTATCTGGGAAGCATGTTTACAAAAAATGGAAGATTGGAGAAAGATATCGGAAGAAGGGTCAGAGCTGAAAACTAAATAAATGGTGCACTCAAAGTCATTACCGCAAATAGAAATTTATCAACTGAAGCAAATATGGCAGTGCACAATGGAGTTCTAGTCCCGACCCTTATGTATGGAAGTGAAGCTTGGGGTTGGCAGAAGAAGGATGAAAGTAGAAATAATGCCGTAGCAATGAGGTCACTAAGAAGTATGTGCGGATAAACTATGTATGATAGAATATCTAGTGGTGAAGTAAGAAAGGAATGTAAGGCTGATGAATGCGTGATAAATAAAATTAAGAAGGGGTCACTAAGATGGTTTGGACATATGGAACGAATGGATGAGGGAAGAATGGTTGAGGGAAGAAAAGGATGAGGGAAGAAGAACACAAGTAGTGTGAATGGGAAAAATGTCAAGGATGGCCAAGGAAGACAGGGCATGACCAAATTAATCAATTACTGAAAGGCGGCCATGTTCGAAGTAGGAACAATCGACGAGCATGAATGTCACGATGTGTGAATGTAGAAGAGGCGCGAGAATTTTGCCAGGATAGAACAATGTGGCGATCCATCCTCTCTGCCTACCGTCCGGGGAAACGGCGTGATGGTTAGATAGGTAGGTAGGTAAAATGTCTGTTTTCTAGAAATTTTATTTTATGGACATATCACGATTGCTAAGGTGTTTTAAAATATTTAATAATGATTTTGCAAAACATTTGTTTTCTAAAAGATATATAACTAACTAACAAACTAACCATCACACCGTCTCCCCGAAGGGATAGGCGGAAAGAATGGACTGCTACACTTTTCTTTCCTGACGTATTTCTCTCACTTCCCCAACCAACATTCATACATCGTGTCATGCACGCGCGTCGAATTCTCTGACTCCTCATGTGGCCGACATTTAATATTTGATTAATTTGATCTTGCCACGTTTTCCTCGGTCTTACTCTATTTCTAGTTCCATTTACATCATTAACATACACTTTATTTACCATTCTTTCTGCATTAATTCTTTCCATGTGTCCAAACCATCGTAATGATCCTTTCATTATTTTGTTCATAACACCATCATTCGCTTCTTATATTTTTATTCGACACTATCATACACAGAGTATACACACATTCGTCTAAGAGATCTCATTTCTACTGCATTTATTCTACCTTCATCCTATTATTATTACTACTAACTCTAAAAATCTACACACTTTTAAAGTATTATATTTTTCATTGCCATTCAAACGATATTCAAATTTGAAAATACAATATACCATAGGGACCTATACATGCAGCTAGTGGATTAAATTTAAAATATTATTTCAATGAAGCATCTGTTCTTGTTTTATATATTTCATCACGTGTGGTCAGGCTTCCATATTGTGGCTGCTAGCTCGTAAAATCTTTATATGAGAAAATCTGTTTTGATTGTTTTCATCTTTCAACGTCATCACATGAGGGCACTACTTGCAAAGTCAGTAACCTCCTGAGAAAACTGAAGACATGTGTTATTTTTGTTCTGGATATCATATATTATATGTTTATGGCTTGTACGTGTTTAATTAAGGTAGAAAATGAAGATCACCAAAAAAGGTATTTTAAAAACAAGAGTAAAACTGAGATAAATTAAATTATGTTTTGGATTTTTCTGACTTTGAATAATACAATTGGAGGTTACCGGATTTGCAACGCATAACTTTGGAGGTTACCTACTTTGATTATAACATCAGAGAAAATAATGTTACTGGCAATCTCCCAAAATTCTGACGAACATTTATTTATTATTAAAAAAGAGTTTTTATTATTGAAACAAAGTATTTTAACACAACAATAATTGTTTGAATTGGGGACTGATATTGGTCATGACAAAATCAAGATGGCGGCAAGTGGATGTTACTGATTTTGCAAGATACATCAAATTTCAAGTCTTATTTTACTTGAAATTAAGCTAGTTCTGATCCATACATTTGCACACAATATACAAAAATACTTTATTAATAATTTACCATTCAAAGTTGAAAAAAAAAAACATATTTTTGGAGGTTACTGGCTTTGCAAGTAGTACCCTCACATGTTATGTAAAAAAAAAATACATTATTTGACATACTGCATTCTTCTTTATAAATAATGTACCGCATATTGCATTGTATCGATAAATATTGATATTAGTATTAACTTTGATTTTAAACATACAGCTAACATTTTTTTTAAATGTATACAAATACTTGTAGACAAATACTGGATTTTACCCATTATGGGTTAATCATTAAGAATCAATTGTATCTCAATAGAGACAAAGATGTAAATTATTTGGAAACAGAATGTGAGGCGTTTTACAGGACTTATGACCTGTCATAGGTTGGTTTAAGCGATTGCTTTATGTAATACAATATTCCCCATTCCGCCCTACTTACGAACACCACGCCTGACAATTATTTTTGAAAGTTGTATATTTGCTACCACATTGAAAAACATTTCACATATTTTAGTTCAATCTACACTAGCGCCATCTATTGAGACTAGATGTAAGCATTAAGCATTCTGTTTCCAAATAATTTACATCTTCGTCTCTATTGAGATACATTTAATACAGCTAACAGGTTTATACAACATGTTTCACTATGTCATTTTTCTTTTAAGCCTATAGATATCCATTCTTGAACATCTTTTTGTTCTTTCACCTCTCCGTGGTTCATAGGGCTTCAATGAACCTTCTCCATCCGACTCTATCGCACACCTGATGCCTAACATCGTCCCAAGTGAGGCCAGCTGCTTTAACCTCATCCTGCTGGGTTCTTCTTCAGGTGGCTCTAGGTCTACCTCACTTCCTCTTTCCACCCACAGCGAACCAGTTAGCCATTTTAACGCGTTGTTGAAGCGTGTAGCGTTCCATGAAAATATCAAGACTAAATAAGTGTTCTTGTCAAATTTGACAGCTATCGCTTTACCAAAATGGGCGCTAAACGCTGTCAAAGTTCAAGCGTCTCTATTGAAAAACTCTTTGACCCCCAGGATACACCACCTGCAGCGAAGCCATGATGGCCATTTGGCCGAAATTATGTTCCATACATAATGTCATTGAATGTCCTTTCAAATTAAAAAAAAAATATATGGCAATATCTTATAGACAGGTTGTTTTATTTTATTTCAAATTCAAGCACTCTTAATGAAAAACCTTATATTTATTCAAACACTTCTATTCTGTTTTTACATGCCTCGAAATGACCCTGTACAGACGTATATTTTAAGTAGATATTCTAAGTCATAATTTTTCATATTGTTTTAAATATGCATATTTATTGTGCCAATTCTAAGTATAGTTTTGTATATAATAATTTTTATTATAAAACACTTCTATCGATAGGTGTTAACACCAATTTTATTTTATTAACATGCCATTGCTGAGATAATTTATTGAATACACTTAAATCTGTTTTTTTAATTAATATTAATGAGAACGTACACTTTCTAGAAGGCTTATTATATTTTACAGGAATTACATAATTTCACTTTGCTGAGTCATTATGAAATCACCTGTCACAAGTCACCTGAGAGTAAGAAGGTTCTAACTGTCAAAAGAAAAAAGCTGAGAAAAATGAAGTCAAAGTTTTGTTGGTTTCGGGTGTGTATCTTGGAATAAAAGGGTTCCGTCTGAAGCAGATGAAACTCTTTTACCGAGAAGCGTGTAAATTTTCGCTGGCGACAGTTGGAATAATAAAGTTGTAAGTGTAAATGAATCCTTCTTCAGTGAATCGTGTGTTTTGAATGATCAGATGGAACTTGATTCTTTTCGTAACATCAAAATGACGATACTATTTCATGTTTTTTTTAATTGTAAGTATAGATAAGGTTAGTAAGAACCCTTTTCACGAAAAAAAAGCCGAATGTGAATTTTTGTTAGTTGGAACCCTCTTACTCTCAGGTGACGATGTAAACATGTCACTCCCATAAAATATAATAAAACTCCTATAAAACAGATGTTTTCATTCATATTAATAATTAAAATGAATAATAATCAAATAAGCAAAGTTTTTTTAATTACTTCCACTTTTACCTTTATTTTGACAGCGAACGGTTTCACCAGACTCGCTGTCGAAATAAAGACAGACTGGTGTCTGTCTGCCTGTCTGACTGACCAGTCTGTCGATGCCAGCAAGCCTGGCGAAACCGGTCATTGTTGAAATAAAGACAAAAGTGGAAGTAGTGAAAAAACATTGTTTTATTTAAAATGGACTTCCATCAAGAGATTTCAGTAAAATCATTTGATTAAATTAAAATGGAGTTTTATATGGCAGGCGTGTTGTGTAAGGGGAACCCTTGTGTATGAATGTGAAGCTTAGAGCTGGCAAAAGAAGGATGAATGTTAAGATATAATGCCGTTGAAATAAGATCATTGCGAAGAATGTGCAGAAAAAATGATGTATGATAGAATATTGAATGATGAAATAAGAACGAAATGTAAGGCAGATGATTGCATCATAAGTAAAATTAAAAAATCATCACTAAGATGGTTTGGACAGATGGAACGAACGGTATACAAGTAGTGTGAATGTGAAAATATGTCATGACTAAATTCATATTACTAAAAACCTGCCACATACAAATTCAGAAAAATAAAATCAGTTTATATTTCAAAATACATTACAAACAGAATAAATATTAAAGGCATCTATTGAATACAGGTAAAATATTATATACATACAACATAATACCAGGAACGCATTAAATATGGTTTTCGACATTAGGAAGACAAGACACTTTCTAAAGTCATTTGTCTTCTGAACGTACTTTCACTAATATGAAAGACGTCACAACAATATTAGAATATAATTTGGAATACAAGCGAGCGAGAAAGGAATACTTTGTTTCTCTGTGAAAATTATTTTAAATGCCCGAGAACGTTTTTGGATTATTTTAAATGACTTCAAACAAATAAACAAACAATGAAAATTAATATAGAATTTAACTCTGTGAATATTTCATGGGTTGCAACTAAAACATCTTATTCTTCTCCATTGTACATATATATACATACAATTTAAAATAAAATATTTTTGCTAACTTAAACATTTTTACGAGGTATCTATCATACAAAACAAGTCACATACAAATCGCCGCACTTATTATAAATTTAATTATAAATATTTATGAAGCAACAATGCTCACAAGAAATGCATATTTTTTATGACAACGATCGGTTCCTTCTTGACACTTTTATAATTTAAATCAACGAATATAGATTGTACGAGATGTTACTGATTTGAGACGGTGGAAATTATTATAAGTGTCGATATCTTAGAATTGTAACATTTATATTGTATATATATATTTGAAATTTATTATATATGCCTATTATAAATATAATTACTCAATTAAAAGACATTTTGCCAATTAATCGTTGATTTTTATTGTGTTCACATCCTAACCTCACAATAAAAGGCCTCAAATTACGACCCAAACACCTCCAGCCGCCACAAGCGCCCAAAATCGATCCTCCTTCAGAGGAACACTCCGGGCCACACAAATCATGCCCCCGCATAAACCAACAACCCACCAAATCACCTTCCAACAATGTTCCCATCAGACGTAAGAGGAATAGCCACATGAGCTGAACCTCTGTAAGCCAGAAGATCCAAGTCCAAGTATTGTGTTTAAACCTTTTTACAAACCGATCAAATTAAAATTAAACCTATCCAAAAAAGCTAAAATGACAGTGCACAATGTTGTTCTTGTACTGACCCTTATGTATGGAAGCGAAGCATGGAACTGATTGATAAGATCTTTCAGACGAATGTGTGGATGGATACTCTGTGTGTGATAGGGTGTCAAATGAAAATATAAGAAGTGAATGCGGTGCGAATAATGGTGTTACAATGACAATGCAGAAATTGGAATTCATGAACGTCTTGCCAGTCATGACGTACGGAGCCGAATGTGGACACTGACAAAAAGTCTAGTCTACAGATTCAAGGTCACCCAGCGTGCCATGGAAAGAGCCATGCTTGGAATAACCCCGAGGGACAGATTTAGAAACAAATTTATTTGACAACAAACCAAGGTGACTGAGGTGGCTCTACGGATGGCTGAAGTGGCAGTGGGCTGGCCATATCTGTCGGAGAACCGACAGCCGATGAGGATGACGGGTTCTGAAGTGAAGACCGCGTACAGGATTCCGTAGAGTTGGACGTCCCCCTGCCCGCTGGACGGACGATCTGAAGAGGATTGCTGGACATGGATAGATGGGAGCGGCAATGGATAGGGGGGCAGTGGCATGTTTTGGGAGAGGCCTACATTCAGCAGTGGATGACAGACAGCTGATGATGATGATGATGATGACGGAAGGAGAAATCGTCGTGCATGCATGACATGATGTATGAACTTAGAAAACAAGAGAAGGATGTAAGGATAGAACAATGTGGGGGTCCATTCTTTCTGCCTACCCCTTCGGAGAGACGGCGTGATGGTTAGTTAGAAACACAGTAATTTTTTTATGTTTTTATTTTCATGCTTGAGTTTTTATACACTTATCCCAGGTATACATAAGTGATAATATATATAAACAGCCGTTAACATTAAAATAACTACAAGTAGGGGTAAAGTGAGCTCTTAAAAGGTCATGAGCTTGCCACTCGTAGCCCTGACGATGGATAGACAAAACACCTCCTTTGCCAGCGTCCTAGGACTGCGATCCGAAACCCAGGACGTCCCCATCTTCGATGGAGCGATGACATTAAAAAGATTGTCACGACATGGATGTGTGTTGCCCAGGATCGACAGAGATGGAAGTAGATAGAGGAGACCTACGTCCAGGAGTGGACGGCTACATTCTGATGGTGAAAAGGTTTAAATTGGGTAATCTGTTCTTTGATCGACATTGAATATCATTTTTGACCAGGAGTACTACGATACATCTTACACTGATTCTGAATTGAATATAATGACATACATTTATAACAATACAGTAGAACTTTGTTTATCCGGACTAATTAGGACCGGAGGTGTTCCAGATACCGATTTTCCAGATAATCACACGTAATCTCGACGAAATGATGAAAATTTGGAGCAAGTAGATGAGTTTGTGTATTTAGGTAGTATGTTTACAAGAGATGGGCGAGTGGAAAGGGATATTGAAAGAAGGGTTGGGGCAGGCAACAAAATGAATAGTGCACTAAAATTCGCAAACAAAAACCTATCCAAAAAAGCTAGAATGGCAGTGCACAATGGTGTTCTTCTACCGACCCTTATGTATGGAAGCGAAGCATGGAACTGGCAAAAGAAGGATGAAAGTAGAATAAATGCAGTAGAAATGGGATCTCTAAGACGAATGTGTGGTAAATCTGTATATGATAGAGTGTCAAATGAAAATATAAGAAGTGAATGCGGTGCGAATGATGGTGTTATGAACAAAATAATGAAAGGATCATTAAGATGGTTCGGACATATGGTATATGGAAAGAATGAATGAAGAAAGAATGTTAAAAAAAAATTATATGTTAACAATGTAAATGGAACCAGAAATAGAGGTAGACCGAGGAAAACGTGGCACGATTAAATAAATCAAATATTGAATGTCGGCCATGTGAGGAATCAGAGAAATCGACACGTGTGCATGACACGATGTATGAATGTTGAGGAAGCGAGAGAAATATGTCAGGAAAGAAAAGTGTGGAGACGGAAAACGGTGATGGTTAGTTACTTAGTTTATCTCGAATAAATAATGACAGGTTGAAATTAATGAGATGACAGGTTGAAACTTAAACACAGCGGGAGACTGACTGTCCCTGGGGTGCGGGGGAGAATGAGAGGAAGACGGAGGAGAAGAATGATGCAACCCACATCCAGCGTTGTGTAGGTGTGGTGGGGTAAGCTTAGACATGCGTAGGTCACGGTACAGAATGCTTCATCATCTCGACTAGTCTGGATAATTGACGTCCGGATAAAGGACTTTCTACTGTATTTAGATATCTATTATCTGTTTAAAAAAAACAAACTTCTGCACATAAAAACATATCACTTATTTAATAAAATGTATTATCTTGTAAACAATATTTTTTATGTATTATATAATAAAAAAAATCTAACAAAACAAGGTTTGTAAAGATATAATCAAACACATTTAAACATCAATCAACTATTAATATAAAACTTAACAATTTTAAAGTCTTTTCAGAGAAAACAGGTTGTTTGCTTTCTCCCTTCGATTGAAGTCATAAGAAAGATAATTTTTACAATGATCACTTATGTTACAATGAAATGATTGTAAATACTACTGATTTGGGTATATAAAATTCTTAGTTTACGAGATCTGAAGTTATATTATCGTTGATAGTAAAATATTTACATTTAAAAAGTCCAATTCAATCACTGATCAATATTAACTGTTTCTCTTAAAAAACAAATAAACAAAACATTATGCTGTTTCCCTACAAGGGTAGCTAGAGAGAATAGACGGCCACACTACTCTATTCTGACACACCGCTCTAGCTTTTTCCTCTTACAACTTCTAACATCATCAATATCATTGTTATCCACCTCTTGTCCCATGGTATTAGCCAAAAACACAATCTCGTTGCCTGTAGACTTCACGGGTACTGTTTCAAACCCCTCAAAATCATATTCGACAATGATCATAGCTTCTTCCAAGCAGAAGTTACGAATACTCGTTATTTGAAATGTCGCTTGTTAAGGAAGCATTTGTTTCACATCTGTTTTCTTCGTTATGCGAATTACTCATTACAAGAGGTTCCACTGTACTTCAAAAGTTTTAAAACTTGTTCAATATCTAATATTTCATAATTTCCAAGACATTCAAAACATTGAACTTTCCTTTAATCTGCAGTATTCAGATCTTAGTGCTTGACACAAGATTAAACCTTTCAGACTTTAATATAAGAACTTGCAAACAGTTTTGTCAAGAACTTGCAGTTCCGAAATCCCGAAGCGATGACATCAATGTTTAACGGCATCGTTAGATCAAAATTAGAATACGCGAGTGGTGTATGGTCTCCATACCAGCAGAAGTGTGTGGAGGTTTTAGAACAAATCCAGAGAAAAATTCTGAGATACCTCTACATGCGGATGAATGGGGTATATCCGAGGTTTATGCACCACAATGATCTATTGATTAACACAGAGTACTGCAGTCTCGAATCAAAATCTATTGGCCCCAAACAGTGTCAAATGCCGTTCTCTGGACCATGGAAGGCGAAAAGCCAATTAGAGAACAAGTCGCTAGACGCAAAAGGCAGTGGATCGGTCACACTCTGAGATTGAACCCAGCCTGCATCGCTCAGGGCGCACTAGACTGGTCCCCTATGGGAGGAAACAGAAAGCGAGGCAGACCTAGAGCCACCTGGAGAAGAGCCCTGCAGGACGAGGTTAAGGCAGCAGGCCTCACTTGGGATGATGTTAGGCATCAGGCATGCGATAGAGTCGGGTGGAGAAGGTTCCTTGAGGCCATATGCACCACGGAGGTGTGACAGGACAAAAAGAAGAAGAAGAAGAGAATAATAAAGTTTAATTACTCTGATAAAACTGATCTTGGAATATCACATATTTAAATATCGATTTCACATTCAAATCTATTACAAACTGCTTTGCTTTTACCAAAAATATGATGTTTATAAATTGGACTTTTCAAATGTAAATGTCACAAAGTTAAAACATTAATATTGGGCAGTGAATTGTGGATTTATTATTCGAAATATTTGACACATAAACTTGAGTAACTATCCTAAGTCAAATTTAAATAGACAGTCTTGGCACTCGAGAACTTGGTTCTCACATTCTTCAATTAACCTTCAAATGTACCTAGTATCACTCCAACAAGAACCATTCACATAATACGTTTCACCGATTTTAGTGCTTGATGAATTCTTTTCTCGGACCGGTTCGATCGGAGAAATATCCCTCCTGCTATCTGTGATATTGGACTCTGCACATTTCTGTGGAAGACAAATGAAAACATGAATAAGTAACACAGTAAAACATATTATTCTATGAATATATATAGAAGCAGTGTATGCTACAATAAGGGTTACATAATATTCTTCAGACAGATTGCCTGATGAGAAGCAGATATCATCGCGAGATCCGGTGTGAGATGAGTGAATTTTGGAGAAATGTTACACTGAGTAAACGTTGCAAAAAAAAAAACGGAGTTAATATAGAAGTTGTGACATTATTTACTTACTACTCGGTCCTTTGGCAATTGTTGCAGATTTCGATAAGCTATCGCTGTCATCAGATTCTGAACAAGCTTGGAAGCTTGTATCTGTAATCAGAAAAAAATATCAAAATACTTATCTGCTTCTCATACCATTGTCCCTGTATGAAGATTGACAATGTATTCAAAACAAATGCATGTTCCTAAATTAATTTTTGTACTAGGATAAAGTTTACCTCCAGTGCTATATATTCCAGGTTTAGTCTTTATGTATCCGGGTCTATCTTGGTTTTCCGCATGCCCAAAAGTCTGAAAACCCATTGTAAACTGGGCGTAAGGGCTTATTTCAAACATTTCTGGAAAGAAATACACAAGTTATTGAACATTCATATCACATTTTTAAACTATGACACTTGGATTGGATTGCACTCTGGTGGCAGTTTCGGGAACTAAAAATGGAGTAGTATGAAGCAGACAAAATGTATGATATTCTGACTAGAATTTCACACATCCCTAATCAATTACTAGTAAAATTTGGGTGTAAAAATTGCTATAAATAATAGAACAATCATTATTTGTCAGGATGCGCTGTCCTCACTGGATTTTTTTTTAACCTGTTTTACTTATAAATATACTGATCATTTTGATTTTCATTTCGCAGATTTTCATAATAAATAAAAACTAAACTAACTAACAATAATACTGTCTCCAATATTTCTCTCTATTCCTCAACATTCATACACATCTTATCATCCGCTGACGTTGATTGCTCTGACCCCTTTACGTGGCCGAAATTAATATTTGATTGATTTGATCGTGGTACATTTTCCTCTATTTCTTGTTTCGTTTAGATCGTTAACATATACTTTTATTACTATTCTATCTTCATACATTATTTCTATATGTTCAAATCATCTGAATGATCGTTAAGGTGGTTTGTATTCCATATTTATATTATACACATTTCATCTGGATTTATTTATTCCCACAAAACCAAGAAGAAGGCAAGAATGGCAACATGGTGGGTCAACATGGATAAGGAGCTCCAACGCAAGAACCTGACAGTGGAGATGAGTCAAAATAGAAAAGTTAGGCTTTTTTCGTATGAGGAGGGCCGACTCCAGATGATGGGATATGGCAAAAAGGAAAGAAGAAGGAGACTAAATGAGTGCCATGAATGCGAGGGTTTACATTTGGACGATATTATTTATAAGAAATAAATTACTAATTTGTGTACTTTAATAATTAATAAACATTTATTTGATATATGGTTTACTTTTTATTTTGAGACGCTTTGTACAATAGAGGTATTTAATACACTTACCAGTGCTAGCTTTGCTTGGCTTCCTCGTACAAATGGGAGAACTATAGAGTCGGGGACAAGCAGGAGGTTCACTTTCGGATCTCGGGAGTACTCGGGCATCACTGGTCTTGTACTGAGCACTGGGGACCGTTCCGCACAGTACTTTGTGTCTGGAAAGGCAATCATAAATAGAATATTATTATTATTACTTTAATTATTATTATTATTATTATTTTGTTGAATCGCTCTTTACATCATGACAGCATGAGCCAATTCGATGTAAAGGGTATTATAGCTATCATAGTGATTCTCGTGACATGTGATAGGTAGCTAATCTATCGCCATTTTAGTTACATGAATTTTAACACCAGACCAAAGACAGTGTGACAATCACACTGTCCTTGCCGGAAATCGAACCCGAAACCTTCGGGGTGGTAGTCAATGCACTTACCACTCAGCCACGAAGGTCGTCAATTTATGTCTCAGTAATTATAGTATAATAAAACCCAGAAGAAAACTTATGTTTTCATTAATATTTAATATGTATAAGGTGTTTTAATGTTTATTTTCTGGGATCTTTCACTATTATTTCGGAGATCGCAGACTTTAAATTCTAGGATCTCACCTTTGAGAAACTATATCACCATTTTAACTTCATTTTGGTATTTCTTACCCTGTCCACTGTATTGATCCCCAGCATTGATATTTCCATAGCTCTTTGGATAATTCTTAGTTTATTGGTATTTTTTAAAGATAATGTTATCGTTCCAAACAGAAAAGTCCATGTGAGGTTTATGTGGGTTTGTGGATTTTTCAAATTTCGATGAGTTGCAATTGTATTTAATATTTTTTGGATTCTTAAAAATCCCACTGGATTGAAGAATAAACATTGACATACCCAGTAAAATGTGGGGATAAAAAATATAAAATAAATAACTATAAAAAATATCACCTGTGTTTCTGTACAGCCACGAAGACGCATATCATCATGCACAGAAGAAGAAGGACACAACTACACACCATCACCAGAATGCTGGCATCTAAGGGTTCACTTGGTGCTCCAATCTCTTCTGAAATATTATAATAATATACGATAAATATAATCCAAACAACATTTAAAACAGGTGCATTCAAGAGGTTTGATGATATGTTTCATTAAAAGGTCATTTTTGTATTCTTGAAGAATCAACTAAATATTTATTGTCTTTCACGCTCTCATGTTGGTCATAAAATGATTTTATTTATTCTTTGAAGTTCTTAAGCTTCTGTCATCCACTGCTGAATGTAGGCCTCTCCAAAAGCACGCCACCGCCCCCAATCCACCGCAGCTCCCATCCATCAATGTCCAGCAATCCTCTTCAGATCGTCAGTCCAGCAGGCAGGAGGACGTCCAACTCTGCGGAATCCTGTACGCGATCTCCACTCCAGAACCCGTCTCTCCCATCGGCCGTCGGTTCTCAGACAGAAATGGCCAGCCCATCGCCACTTCAGTCCGGCCAACCTCTGAGCCACCTCAGTCATCTTGGTTTGTTGACGAATAAATTCATTTCTAAATCTGTCCCTCAAGGTTATTCCAAGCATGGCTCTTCCATGGCGCTTTGGGCGACCTTGATTCTGTAAACTATACCTTTTGTCTCCGTACATCATGACTGGCAAGATGTACTGGTTGAAGACTTTAGTCTTGAGGCATTGTGGTATTTTAGATGTGAGAACATGACGTAATTTTCCAAAGGCCGCCCAACCCAACTGAATTCTTCGGTCGGCTTCTTTCTCGAAATTGTTTCTACCTAATTGAATGATTTGGCCAAGATATGTGTATTCTAATGTGATGGTTTTAGTGATTAATGAAAGATTGTGCTGGTTCCTAATGAAAGAATGAGATGTTCACCTCCTGTTTCTGTTTTGGTTGCAAACGTGTAGACTGCAGTTGTGGGGCCGGCGATGTTGATGGATGACACTCTCAGCTGGTACCACGTGCCAGGGTGCAGGCGGCCCAACACAAGGCGGTGATTTCCTACTTCCTACAAGCAGAAAATAAAATACATTTTTTAATCAATCAGAACCAGTGGGTGCTGGCCCCTAAAAAAACAACATTATCTATGTCTATTAAAAATCACAAAATGGAAATTAAGACGATTATAAAATTTTAATCTGTTAAATAAAATAACCTTGTTTTATGTATGACAATTGTATTTTATTTTACGCGACAGCTGTTTCGTAAAATTATTAATGTGTCAGACATGTTTATATTTAGATAGTTTCGTAAATTGCATATTTGAGGGTATTATTTGTAAACCCGGCAAACTCCACCAACAATCAAAAGTGAGATATGAATTGGGTCTTATTCATAATACATTTGCACACAATTTTTATTGATTTTCAGATTCAAATTCGGCTTCATTCTGAAGAATTTTGCTATTAAAATATAGGGTTTGTTGCAGACATGGCAACCTCCACTTGAGTGTTGCAAAGCTGGCAACACCCCAAAATGAAATTCATTATTTTACTTTAATTATCAACATAATGATGATTATTTTATGGCTGATTTCTTTTAAAATACTAACTGGTTGAGATGAAAAAAATAAATATCGTAAAAAAGCGCATTTTATTAGCGTATCAGTTTTTTGCGATTTACTCAAAACATCTAATGATGGAGTTTGCCGGGTTTGCAACTAATACCCTCATTTATGAAAATGGTATTTTCAATAACTTCAGCTCAAATGGGGTTAGAAATCTATACCATAGTATAGAGCAGAGATTCCCAAAGTAGTCTATATAGACCCCCAAGGGTCGACGACAACTTGCAAGGGGTCTACGATAGTTGCTGAAAAATTGGGGGTCCATGAGATGTAAATAAGTTTCCAAATACTTTTAACCAATTTATCGGTAAATTTCGAAAACTGTTTTCGAAAACTCTTTGACAATGAAAATTTGAAACGGGTTTAACTTTAAGAAAAATCTATAACAATCGATATGGGATATAATATTTCGTAAGTAAATTATAATTTCTTTCTAATAAGGCTAAAAAAAAATTTTTAAACAAGTTTTATTTTGACAAAAAATATTTGGCCTGATAAACACTGCGGCGTGATTTATTTGCGGCTACGAAAAGGTAAAATAAAGAGGGATTCCCATCTCATACCCGAGACTGTTATAGGACGCAACGGTGCCCTTTCGTCTGCTTCACTTATCCAACCTCTAGATCCGTCCCCCGTAAATGCGGGACTGACGCTCTAGAGCATTTTGATGAAACTTACAATATTAATTAATCTGTAGAAGAAACAAGTTACCGGTAAGGGATCTGGTTGCAGCCATAGTCTTGTTGAGAGGACCCTGTAGTCTACACTCCATCTAGGCAGTCCGCATTCGCCATCTCTCCAGCTGTCTAGATCCATGATAATGTGACTGGCGTTGCTCCTGATCCAGTCGGTGCCGCTTGGAGCTGTCATAACTGGAAGTAAAAATTAAACGTAACTAATCATCACACTTTGTTTGGAGGAAATTTTGGCATTTCCACACCACGCTTGCCATGCGAGTTGGTGTGTATTATTTCCAGCTGCCCCTGACATGGAGAACAGACGCTGTTTGTAGCCGCCTACTGTGGATCAGACGCTACTGCCTGTTGGTCCACGGGAAGTATTTTTAGTTTCCCTCCTACCCTTCATATCTGGTGAGCCTTCCTTGGCGGGGCTGACTTGGAGACCGTGGACAGCAAAGAGAATCAAATCAAATCAGTTTATTAACTCAAAAGACATTACAAACAGGAAAATGGTTAAGGCATCTATTAAGTACAGGTAAAATATAATAAAAATACAACAAAGTACTAAGAACGCATTAGAGATGGTTCGACATTAGGAAGACAAGATACTTTCTAAAGTCAAGAGTATTTGTCCCCTGAACGTACCTTCACTAATATAAAAGACGTCGATCTCCGAGGAGACCGCGTTCAGCATACTTATTGCTCTTCCCACCGGTGTCACCAGAGGCAGATTGGTTCTGGAGGCCGGTTGGTAAAACAATCTGTGCTGTCGCTGTCGGAGAAATCTATCAGGGACAAAAAGACCAACACCCTCGAGCACGGCCGAGTTCTCGAAATATCCCCTGATTAATTTAAAGAAATGGGTTATGAGATGCCCATCTCTTCGAAGCTGTAAAGAAGTGTAGGGCGACCGCAACTACGGTGAAAGGATGATCTGAACAGAAACGTCGGAATAACCTGGATGCAGTCTGCACAGGACAGGGTGACTTGGAAGCGAATGGAGGAGGCCTTTGTCCAGAAGTGGACGGAAATTGGCTGAGGAAGAAGAATCATCACACCGTTTCGTTGAAGGGATAAGGTAGACACAATGGACCGCCATACTTTTCTTTCTTGACATATTTCTCCTGCTTTCTCAATAATAATACATCGTGTCATGCACACACATTGATTTCTTAGATTCCTCAGGGCTGACATAACAAATACTAGTCGAGCGCTTTATAAAAGATCTGACCACACTATCTGTATCTTTTTTTTTATGAATTCTTTCTTTCAAGACTAGGTGACAAAATAGTAACATGGTACAATAATTTATCTGTTTTTTTTTAAGAATAATAAATATAACTAACTAACTAACAAACCATCACGCCGTCTCCCGAAGGGGTAGGCAGAAAGAATGGACTGCCACACTTTTCTTTCCTGACATATTTCTCTCACTTTCTCAACATTCATACATCGTGTCATGCACGCGGGTCGATTTCTCTGACTCCTCACATGGCCGACATTCAATATTTGATGTATTTGATCGTGCCAAGTTTTCCTCGGTCTTCCTCTGTTAAGATCGTTAACATTTACTTTTTTTACCATTCTTTCTTCATTCATTCTTTCCATATGTCCAAACTATCTTAACGATCCTTTGATGACACTCTATCATTCACAGAGTATCCACACATTCGTCTAAGAGATATCATTTCTACTGCATTTATTCTACTTTCATCCTTCTTTTGCCAGTTCCATGCTTCGCTTCCATACATTAGGGTCGGTAGAAGAACACCATTGTGCACTGCCATTCTAGCTTTTATGATTTTGATTTTTCTAGATTGTCCAGAGAGATTCTAGACCTTATGAAAGAAGTTGCCTTAAAATGATTATAAAAGTGGACTCCGAGAAACAGGAAGAGGCGAGAAAAAGTATATGATTGAAGTAAAACCTGACAATACCTGATCCAAGGGTAGTGGCTACTACCACAGCCGGTCTGGAGACACCAATGACTCCCTTGGCCAGGAGTTGCACCTCGTATTGCTTTCCGCATGCCAGCCCTCCTAGAGTCCTGGTTCCAGGGTTGGCCCCGCCTATCAGTTCAGTCTGCCAGTTTTCATCGTCCTTTTTCCACTTCAGCTCATAACCTAATAGCAAGAAAACATTGATCTTTTATCCTTGATTAGACATTGTTAAAGTTTCATCGTCTCTTTCAAGACTCCTAATAACTTTTGTATTTCTTGATCTATGATATTTAACATTAGTTATTTAGAAGTTTTATTATATTTTATTGGAGTAATAAGTTTTGCCTTGCTAGGGAATAATCAAATCGAGAATCAGACCAGTTCTAGATACTGAGAGATACTCAATAATCAGACATGTAGCCATTAATCAAATCAAATTAAATAATTAATACGAATGAAAACGTCAGATTTCTAGAAGTTTTATTATATTTTGTAGGAATGACATGTTTCGCCCTTCTTAGACATAATCAAATGTCTTATAACAAAATAGATTTATTGCATTTGATAATGCCTTAGAAGGGCGAAACATGTCATTCCCATAAAATATAATAAAACTTCTAGAAAACTGATGTCACCATTCGTATTAATTATTTAATATGGAGTTTTACATCATTGTTCAAGAAACAATAAACAAATCAAATTAGTTTATTTTCTATAAAAGATATTAAAAACAACGATTAAACATTCACTAATCTCAAAAACGTCAATCTCCGAAGCGATCATGTTCAGCAGTCTGATTGCTCTCCCCACGGGTATCACCTGAGTCAGGTTGGTTCTGCACGTTGGGAGATAAAACAGTCTGTACTGACGCTGTCGAAGATAACTATACAGAACATAAAGATGGATTCCTACTATACAGAACTATACAGAACATAATCCCGTGATAAGTCTGAAGAAATGGGTAAGTGTGGACCTATCCCTGCTTATCTGTAGACTATTGGTCCTTAACATGTCCAAGAGGAATGCAGTGGGAAAAAGCCACTGATAGCCAACAAACTCCCTCATGTAGAGATATCTCAGAAATCTTTGTAAGGGAATTAAGTAATCTCATCTATTATTTACTTAATTTCTTAATCAAGTACATAGGTGTTGATGTATCAAGCAGCAGTGACCTCTACGGAGAAGTAAGTGAACCAACAAACAGGGCCGCAGTTGTGGCTGGCTGCTTGACGAATGCTGTTTGGAAAAATAAAAATATGCTAAAGGAGAGCAAAATTCGAATCTACAAGACATGTGTACGTCCTATAATGACATATGGAATAGAAACGAGAGCTGACACCATCAGAACAAAAAGTCTCCTAGAAACCACAGAAATGAAGGCTCTCCGATCGGTTGCGGGAAAGACACTCCGAGACAGAGTAAGAAATTCTGAAATAAGAAAGATCTGCAATGTGGAAGATGTCGTGCGATGGGGAAGACTGAGAAGACGCTACTGGAGAGATCACATGGAAAGAGCATGTTCTGAAAGAGTGATAAATATAGCTGCAAATCTAGTACCAACAGGAAATCGACCTACAGAAAGATCACTTAAAAGATGGCGAGTCAGTTGGACATCTGTATCCCAGGAACAGGCTCCGAGAAATAACAGGACACAGTCATAAATATAGCAGAAGAAGAATAAGAAGATCTATTATAAATCAAATAATATTAATGGCATTTAATCTTATCTATTGTATATCCAGGGATTCCTATGACATTCAAGGGTATTCATGAATTAGCGTTGGTAATGGTATCAAAAGCTTTTGAAGATCTGATATTGTACAGAGCATACAGTCCAATGCAAAGACTTTTGAGTCTCTAAAGATACCTGCCTAAGATGGGAGAAGTGTGGTTAGGAGGTGCCCAATCCAGCAATAAGGCCTGCCTCTCCGGTAAGGCCCTCAAACGTGGAGGCGCAGGCGGTGCCACCACCCCCACCAGATACGATACACTGTCCCATCCAAATAGGTTCTTTGCCATGCAAGTGTAGTTGCCTTCTAAGGAGGGATTGATATCTGAAAAAAAAGATACATTTTTATTATTTTGATGAATCCTGCTCTAAATACAACATGATCATATCCATTCCAAAAACGAAGTGTAAGACATTCTCAAGAAATCAACTAAGATGCGAAATCCAATCGAAATCGAAAAACAGGTAGACCAATTCAGATATCTCAGAAGCAAAGTAACCAGATCTAATGACCTCCCCAGAGAAGTAAGGTCACAGATAGATAAGGCTGCAGCGGCTGCAGGCTGCCTGAAAGATGTCATATGGAGAAACAAGGACATGAGGACTGACAGCAAGGTACGCATTTATAAAACCTGTGTGCGACCAATCCTCACATATGGCATTGAATCGAGGGCAGACACTGTCAAGACAAAGAGCATTATCAGGAGAACTGAGATGAAAACACTCCGCGCTATAGCTGGCAAAACCCTACGTGATCGAGTTAGGAATACAGCAATCCGAGAAATCTGCGAGGTCGAAGATGGGGACGTCAAAGACGGCGATACTGGCATCAACATGTAGAAAGAATGAGCTCAAATAGAATACCATACATAGCTCTCCATGGAACGCCAAACGGACAACGCCGACCAGGAAGACCCCCGAAACGGTGGAGAGAAAGCTGGAGTTCAGCGTCTCAAAAGAACCCGCCTGAAATAACAGACTCCTGAGTCTACCAAAAGTGAAGAAAAAGAAGAATATATTTATTTTATTATTGAAGAACACCACGAAAAAACTTCTTTTTTTTTCTTTAGCCTCCTTCCTCTCATTGCTGGATTTAGGCCTCTTCAACACTCAGATATTGGGTTGACAAAGAAGGACCAGATGAAGGGTCTTGATCGCAGATAGTTACATAGTTTAGTGCAATTAAATGGTGCGCAGGTAAGCGACTGCAAGTTTTGATAATATCTTCTTCTTCTTCTTTTTGTCCTGTCACACCTCCGTGGTGCATAGGGCCTCAAGGAACCTTCTCCACCCGACTCTATCGTATGCCTGATGCCTAACATCATCCCAAGTGAAGCCTTCTGCTTTAACCTCATCCTGCAGGGATCTTCTCCAGGTGGATCTAGGTCTGCCTCGCTTCCTCTTTCCCGCCATATTGGACCAGTCTAGTGCGCCCTGAGCGATGCAGGCTGGGTTCCGTCTCAGAGTGTGACCGATCCCCAGCCATTTGCATCTAGCGACTTGTTCTCTAATTAGCTTTTCGCCTCCCATGGTCCAGAGAACGGGATGACACTGTTTGGGGTCAATAGATCTTGAATATTGAGGCACCTATTTATAAACATCTGGAGTTTTCCAATAACGTCCGCGGTAAATTTCCAAGTCTCACATACGTAAAGCAGTATGCTTTAAACGAGTTTTTTTTTTATAATAACCACACCGTGGTTAAATACAAAGTATTTTATTCTATTATAACCTATAAGTTTACATTGTATCATTTTTATAATAGATTTAATTTTCAAATAACTAAAAATTGGCTCAATGAAGCATTGGGTATGTCGGTGTCTTATGGATTTCTCTTCAACTGACGTTTAAAATATCTGTAAAATCTTTGGAGTATCTATCTTCAGGGCTCGTGCTGTGGGTGAAGTTAGTGGTATTCTTTCTTACTTGTACTCTGTCCTGACAAGTTTCTCAGGAAAGTATATGTGCAGTATACGGAAGGTTTAGTTAATAGATTTGTGGATACAATATTTTTGAAGATTAGGTTAGGTTAGGTTTAGTGCTGAGAATGTTGGACCTATTTATAAACATCTGATAATATAAAATGATAAAATATTTTTTTACTGTTTATCTGAAGACTGTCATCCGAGTTGAGTATGAAGCTTGGGTGGTGTGTGATGACTCTGGTGTTGTGATACCAGACGGTGCGGGGTTGAGGGCTGCCGATAGCACGACATGCCAGCCTCAGGGAGCTTCCCGCGCCTGACACAATCTTCCCTCCCAGTGATGATACCCCAGCAACAACTGAAATAACACAAATTAATAACTTAACCCCTTACCGCATACTGGCTCATATATGATCCAAAATAATTTTTGCCATAAAAAAACAACAAAATAATAAAACGTGTCTTGCTTCTAGCAATAATACTAAAGTTTTATCTATGATCCGCATTACTAGTTGTCAAATTTCTTGCTAGATGTCTCTCACTTTTTTTCACCATCCATTCCAGAAAATCGGGAGTGTACCGTATTTGGTTTTCGTTTTTCATTTTTGTAAAGCTGAACATTTTACATTCTTCATAAATATACGTTTTTCTCAATTTAAATTGTGTATTTCTAGTAATTGAATCACAAGTAAAACTAAAAAAGGATCAGAGATTTGGATTGGATGAGAGAAGAATGGTTAAAAAGTTGTATACAAGCAGGGTGAGTGAAAAGAGAAGCTGTGGACGACCAAGGAAAGCATGGAATGATCAGATTAATAAATTATTAAAAGACGGCTACATACAAAGTCGAACAAATTGACGAGCGTGCATGTTACAATGTATGAATGATGCATAAGGAAGCTTGATAGGTGGCTTAAGAGTCCAGAAAGAATCCAGTATGAACTCTGCTGGGCAGTCTTCAAAGCACTACATTGTAGGCTCCAAATTATATATCCAAACTCTATATAACGGACAGCCAAATACAAAGAAATCCGCACTTTGCTTGGCAAACTCCTCGGCAATAAGAAGATTAGTTGAGCCAAAGCGTGGTCCAGTACAAATTTTGGAGATCGAGCGTTTGCGATAGCCGGTCCATCAGCTTGAAACAATCTTCCTTCACACCTCAGATGCATAAATGATCCGACAGACTTCAGATCTAAGCTGAAAACCCATCTTTTTCATATTTCATACCCTATTTAAAACTTGCATATTTTGTACTATCATACTTTCTAATCGATCGGGAATATCAATCAGATGCAGTGTTCACATTTAGATTTAAAACACGTCTCAATGCACCCTTGAGGTGATTACATCACAAAAACGGCGCTTTAATAGTTAGCATCATATTATTATTATGCCAGGACAAAGCAATGAGGTGGTCATCCTCTCTGTCTACACTCCAAGGAAACGGCGTGATAGTTAGTTAGTTAGTAATAAAAACAACCACCTTTCAGCCCTTACCTCTGTCACTAGGTTCGGCGCTCACGGTGCGGGATGCCTCTCCCTCGCCCACAAGGGTGGCGGCTGTGACCCATGCTTCGTATCTCCTCCCTTGCTCCAACCCTCTCACGGCATGCGAGAGGGAGTCCTTCTGACCTGCATCGCCATTGGTCCACTGATCTGACACGCGGTAGCTTTGAACAGTCCCACCACTGGAATTACATTTTATCAAATTTAATTTAATTTTCTTTCACTTTGTGGTTAGACATTTAAAACTTCTTCTTCTTCGTCCAGTGCTGTGTCAGGTCCCCCCAACTTTATCGATCACTGTAGCGAAGGCATCTCTGTCATGTTCCACTTGGAACAGGTCCTCAACTCTGCTCAGTCAGGAAGGGAGACCTATGTCCAACACTGGATGACTAAAGGCTGATGATGATGACGATGATAATGATGAAGTCCTAAAAATCATGAACAGTACAAGTGTTGCAAAATTTGGCTCTCATTTGACTCTCCGGAAAAAATAAGTCATTGATGATATATCTCTTCGTGACATCTTTGGCCATGACTCTTCAATCATCAATTTGGCAAATTTTGTAAAAATAAACCCACCCATGTATCGGCCGGAGGTAGACAGTGTAATGTGAAATTCTTCCATTTGGTTGCAGTGGAGGAAGCCAGCTCACGACTAGAGAACTCGACGTTAAAACCAGTGCCTTCACGTCGGAAGGGGCAGTCGGTACTGAAAGAAAAAATAAATAGAAGCATTATATCGTCGGTTCAAAGGTAAAACTCATTAAGTGACATTTCAAAATTTTCTCATTTTTTTGCAACTTCCGCATCAGACTTGTGAATTCTACGTCAGAAAACAATCACCAAGTGTATTTATTAAAGAATAACAGTTATTCTTTAATAAAAACACTTGGTGATTACTTTCTGACGTAGAATTCACAAGTCTGATCAGAAATTGCAAAAAAAAAGAAAAATTCAAATGTCACTTAATGAGTTTTACCTTTGAACCGACGATATGTACAATTTCCCTTTGACAACAGATGAATATATTCATGTTTGGTCTATATATCCACCTAAATATTCTTCATTTATGGATGTCACATTTATATTTCCCATTCTGAGCCGTTCTTTTCATTTGAGAATCGACAGCGTAGAACTTTGAAGACATAGACAAGAGTGGAATATCTTATTAATTTATTTGTCATTTACAATAACTACGCCATTTTGATATGCATATGATAAAAATTCCAGACATTATTATATATAATATTATATACTATAGTATCCTACGCCATTTCCTTATTTCATAGGAAGAAATTTCAGACAATCATATTAATTATACTATTTCCATATTTCATGTGATAAATATTCCAGATACATATTCAAAATAACTATTCCATTTTCATTAATCATATGAAGAATATTCCAGACATTCATAATATTAACTATGCCATTTTCATGATGACAATCGTGATCACCTTGATCACCTGTGGCCTGGAAACTATTACGCAAACTGCCAATACGGTACATAAACTAAAATGTGCGCAAAGGTCCATGGAAAGACAAATGTTAGGCATATGTCTAAAAGACAAAATAAGAAATGAAGAAATTAGACGCTGAAACAAAGTCATAGACATAATGGACCTTGTCGCTAAGCCGAAATGGCAGTGGGCAGGTCATGTCGCCAGACAGGGAACAGCGATGGGCACCCAGGGTCCTCAAATGGAGACCATGGGATAGAAAAAGAGGAGTGGGCCGACCCCAAAAAGATGGGCCGACGAGTGACATTTCCAGGCGTTATCTAGCAGTGCGTTAATAGGCGGTAGCCTTTCACATTGCGTTATAAAGATCTTCTGCTTGATGCTTAAATCTAATCTTCATAGATGGCGCATTGAAACTTACATGTGAAGTATGGTGTTGGATATTAACATACATACAACTTCCAAAATTTGTCAGACACGGTGGTCATAAGAAAGGTGGAATGGGGAATGTTGTAATTACATAAAACGTGCGCTTAACCCAACCAATGACAGGTCATAAGTTGTGTAAATACCTCGATCACCATATTCAGTTTCCAGTTTGCATTTTCTTCTCAATTGAGATAAAATTAATCCTTGACATAATCCCTGTCGCGGGTAGAATGTGGCAAAGAAAAGTCCAAGATAGAGTGGAGTGGAAGAAAATGGAGGAGGCCTATATCCAGCAGTGGAGAGATGGCTGAGGAAGAAGATGCCATTTTCATATTTTATATGATGAATATTCCAGACATTCATAATAACTACACCATTTTCATATTTCATATGATAAATATTCCAGACATTCATAATAACTGTGCCATTTGCAAATTTCATGAGTACACATACGTTTGAATAGAAATAATTATGCTTTTTACATACACGTTTCAGTTGTGACACAACTTTGTTCGACGTACAAATTTTAACAATGAAATTTAACAAAATCGTCACTTATATCCTAAAAAGCGGGGGTGTTATGTCTATGAGACATAGACATGATGCTTAGACATAACTCCACATATTTTAGGATATATAACGGCAAGTGACGACTCTGTTTCATTTTATTGTTAAAGTGTTTTGAAAATACAAAGTGCAATATTATTTAAGAATTAATTGTATCTTAATAGAGATGAAGATGTAAATTATTTGGAAACAGAATACGGTAGTCGAGGCGTTTACAGGACTTATGACCTGTCATTGGTTGGGTTAATCGTTAATCGCTTGGGTTAATCGTTCAATCGCTTTATGTAATACAACATTCCCCATTCTGCCCTTCTTACAAACACCACGTGTGACAATTATTTTTGAAAGTTGTATATATGCTACCATGTTGAGAAACATTTCACATATTTTAGTTCAATCTACACTAGCGCCATCTATTGAGACAAGCATTAAGCATAACATCTTTATTAATGTAATGTGAAAGGCTATCAACCCAATTATCACACAGTACTAGACAACGCCTGGAGAAAACTCTGCATTATTATTAATTCAAATGTGTATAGAAGAAATACTTATAGGTTACTTACGGTCTTCCAAAGTTGAGCATGTGATCGGGGCCGAAGTTGGTCCTGTACCAACGCGAGACTGCCCTACCACCCAAACTGTGTAGTTGGTGAATTTCTGAAGGCTCTCTAGTTGCAGAGAGCTGTGGACAGATGTCACATTGTGTTGTACCCCATCTAAAAATATATCAGCATGTTTCAATATATATATATTGTATAATATATAGATACTTCATACCGACCCTTATGAATGGAAGCGAAGCATGGAACTGACAAAAGAAGGATAAAAGTAGATATGCAGTAGAAATGAGATATCTTAGACCAATGTGTGGATACTCTGTGTATGATAGAGTGTCGAATGAAAATATAAGAAGTGAATGCGGTGCGAACGATGGTGTTATGAACAAAATAATGAAAGGATCATTAAGATTGTTTAGACATATGGAAAGAATGAATGAAGAAAGAATGGTAAAAAAATTATATGTTAACAATGTAAATGGAACCAGAAATAGAGGAAGACTGAGGAAAACGTGGCACGATCAAATAAATCAAATATTGAATGTCGGCCATGTGAGGAGTCAGAGAAATCGACGCGCGTGCATGATACGATGTATGAATGTTGAGGAAGCGAGAGAAATATGTCAGGAAAGAAAAGTGTGGCAGTCCATTTTCTCTGCCTATCCCTTCGGAGAGACGGCGTGATGGTTAGTTAGTTAGTTAGTTAGATAGATACTAAAATAATAATATTTGGTATTTTCTCTGCACTTTGATTTTTTTTGGGAATTGTAAAGGGAGTTGTTTCTAATGGCTAATAGGGTCATGAAAGAACTTACCATGCCATTGGTATGGTCCTATAATATACCGTGTAACACCAATTTTAAATACACCTGCAAACCTCCAGGAAGTCCTACTCCTTAGCATCTACGGGGGAGGACACGACATAGAATTTTGTCTTCGGAATGGGATTTTGCAAGATTGTAGTACCCCATCAGAGACGTCCATAGTCAAAGTAAGAAAGTCAAAGTTTCTACCATTGCTTAGATATTGTATTAGAAAACTCACAACTGGCTTTTAGACCCCGTGCATTGTGTCAATAGGAACTGGCAAAGCAAATAAAGAAGAGCGAGATCGAGTTTTCAGAGCCATAAAACTGAATGATACGGATAAGGTAAGGAAAGCCCCGAGAGAAAACCACGGCACGGCCCCAGGTCTTAATGTAGCAAAACCTACCAGGGATTTAAAGAATGAGATATTAATCAATCACCTTTCTTTTTGAAAGCTTAAATGATTATGAAACCAAAATAAGAATTCTGGAGGAGATCAGGGTCTATTGTGGGCTCTAAAGTCATTAATGATGATGATGAACTGGAGTGGTTTCCCATTGCCTTTATCAGGTTACAAGTTAATTAAATACTGTCATATCACGCCGCTCCTGAAGGACCTTCATTGGCTTAAAATCCGAGAGCGAGTAAAATATAAATTGTGTTTGACAGTGTTTAAGGCTCGACACCAGAGAGCGCCAGCGTATATATCGGACCTCTGCGTGACACCCATGCCAACGGAAAGGCAACGTTCACTCCGATCAGTAGAAACAAGTGCAAACAACATAGCGATTCCAGTCAGAGCCAATAAAGCATGTTTCTATGATCGTGCTTTCAGCGTTGCGGGTCCGTTGGCGTGGAATAGCCTCCATGTTAGTATTAAGTATGAGGATAGTGACGTTAAATTTAAGAAACATCTGAAGACTGCACTGTTCGGTCAGTCATTTCCTAGTGCGCCCTTGGAGTAATTGATTTTACAAAACGGCGCACTTAAAATACAAATCATCATAATAATAATAATAATTATAATAATAAATGACGTTCTTTCATCTTACCTGTAGTAAGATGGATTTAGACACTCACCCATTGTTGAATAGTATAGAATGTACCCCGTCATAGCACCCCCTTGTAAGTGTAGGGGCAGTGGTGACCAGCTCACCCTCATGCTGCTACTGCTCACTGCCGAACACTGCAACTCCTCAGGAGCTGCTTCAGGAACTGATGAAAAACCATTTGTACATAAATGTACAATATTTAATAACTTTGGTCTGGTAGAATTCACGTGACAATAAACATGGTGAGAAAATAGCTACCAATCACATGCTTAAAGAACAAAACGATGTATCCAAATCTGTAGGTTTGAATATGAACCTGGCAAAGACCAAGGTGATGGGCACAGAAAGGCTTAAAATCAACATGGATGGCAACATGATTGGGAATGTCCAAAAATATACACACCTGGAACACAATATTCGATTGGGCCGAGAGCTAAAAAGAAGAATTGGACTAAGCTGGGCAGCATTTGGAAACATGGGTTACACCCTTAAAAACTGGAAAATACCGATCAACCTGAAACGAAAAGTCTATGAAGCCTGCGTTCTGCCAGTTGGTACTTATGGTCTCGAAACTGTTACATTGTCCAAACAAAGTGCCGAGAAATTACAAGTGACCCCAAAGAGCCATGTTAGGAAAAAGCCTAAGAGACAGAGTCAGAAACGATACGGTGAGAGAAAAAACAAAGGTCACTGACATCATCCACCGGGTGGCGACTCTAAAATGGCAATGGGCAGGTCACGTAGCCAGAAGCTCAGATGAAAAGTGAATAAGAAGACTGCTGACTTGGAGAACATGGACAGCAAAGAGAAGTGCAGGGCGACCGCAACTACGGTGGAAGGATGATCTGAACAGACACGTCAGAATAACCTGGATGCAGGCTGCACAGGACAGAGTGACATGGAAGCGAATGGAAGAGTGTGACATTTTGTGCGTATTTCTCCTATGTCTTCACGTACATCATCTCCTTGATCGTTAAAGTTTTCTGTATAAATGTGATTTTTTTACCTCCTTCAGGGGTGTCTCTGTACTGGGCTAGCGAAGTTGGACCTGCTCCAGCACTGTTGTAGCAGCTGACTGTCACAGAGTATCGACTCCCCTTCATCAGGTCCGTGAGGGTCGCCTGTTGGGCCGTTGGCCCCACCTTCAAAACCTCGGCCTTATCATCTGAAAAAAGTACATTAATAATAGCTTTGCGGTGGGAAACTCATCATGTACCTTCGGTGCTGGACTTTGAGCATAGTTAGTAAATGGTTAATTAACCTGTCAGGTAGTTTTTTTTTTGAACGCAACAAAATACAAAGCCAAATCATAGTATATGAAATTAATGTGTATTTGTTCCTATGTTCATTTGAAAAAATTATTCAAATTAACATAGGAACAAATGCACATTAATTTCGAAAAATCACAAAAATTTGATATTTGATATATTATTGTAACACCTGATGATGTCAGCATAGGTTGATGAAACAGCTATCGCATAAAATAAAATACAGTTGTGATACAAAAACAAAGTTATTTAATTTAACAGTTTAATAAATAAACGATTGGAGACCATTACCAGAGTGATGGCTGACTTGTGGAATAGCCCTGATCAGGTATCCCAACAGGAGTCCATGAAGAGTGTGAACTGGAGGAGGTAGCCACGAAACTTGGAGTTCTCCTGGCCCTGGACCGGATTCCACCTTCACGTTCAAAGGAGCCGATGTAGGAGCTAAAGCAGAAGACAGCAAAATTAAAACATTTTTAAATAGGTATAAAATATACTGAATTTTATTTTATATTATATAATCTTGGGTATATCCGTGTCTCTTGGTAGCTTCCAACTCTCCAGCATCGCTGCAGACTACATCTTCGAAAGATTTGGGAGTTACATTCGATCCTAAATTATCTTTCAGTCTTCATATTACTTCAGTAAGTAATTTGTAAGTTTGTTCTTAGGAATGGGAAAGATTTTACCAATTCAAAAGTTCTGAAGTTATTGTATAACTATTTGGTAAGAAGTCGGTTGGAATTTGGTACACTGGTGTGGGCACCACATGAAAATAAATATTGCCTGTTGATTGAAAAGGTACAAAAAAAGTTCTTAAGTTTTTTGTACCTCAAAGATAACGGTTATTACCCCTGGCTGTACCCAACTGATTTCTTGCTGGGTATGCTGGACTACCAATCATTGGAAATAAGACGAACTATCCATTTGGGTGTTCATTTTTTTCAACTGATTCGTGGTCAAATACATAACTCGGATATTTTTAATGACTTGACTTTGTTTGTCCCTGACAATTATCTGCGACAAAGGCAACATAGATTATTTCACCTGCCACTGTGTAGAACCAATTTACCTAAAGTTATGCCCGTGGGCAGGGCAATAATCCTTCTAAACCACATCTCTTCGGATGTGGACATCTTCCACGATAGTGAGGCTTCCCTCAGAAATCTCTTAAATAATGTGTTGTTCTTCTTATTGTTTCTAATTATTTATTTTGTCTTTATTTTGTAATCATCTCGTGTTTTTTGTGTTTTTGTCTATTTTTAAATTTCTTTATTGTATTTACTGTTTAATTTTTTTACCTACCTGTATAGTCATAAGCGCTTTGGTTATACACTGTAATGTTTATGATTAAAAAAAAATACATTGAATTGAATAAATTGAATTGAATCTTTGATCAACGAAGACATGGATATATACCCAAGATCCCAAATTATGTAATTCTAAAAAAACGTGAAAACCTAAGTTCATATTTAGATAAGTATTTATTTTTTCTTAAACATTAATATTTTAATATTTTTGTACATTGATTTAAAACTTCATATTAAATAATGAGATTAAATTATATATCAATTAATTAAAAAAAAATTGGAACAATTTTTAAATACATAAAAAGAAGCAATCAAGTAAAAATAAACAAAATAGCACAATAAGAAAAACAAGAGAAGCGAATACCAATTTAAACTAATTAACTAACTCACTCCATTCCCCCGGAGGGGTAGGCAGAGAGGATCGATCGCCACAATGCTCTGTCTTGGCATACCTCTCGGGGTTCCTCTACATTCACACATCGTACCATGCACGCATGTCGATTATTTCGACTTCGAATGTGGCCTAATATTTGGTTTTAGGCGAAAGTAAAATTAGTTCTCTGTAATTTCGTACGTTTATTTACGTATCTGGGAAGCATGTTTACAAGAGACGGAAAAATGGAGAAAAACATCGAAAGAAGGGTTGGTGCTGGGAATAAAATAAATGGCGCACTCAAAGTCATTACTGCAAATAGAAATATATCCACAGAAGCAAAGATGGCAGTACACAATGGAGTTCTAGTGCCAACCCTCATGTATGGAAGTGAAGCTTGGAGCTGGCAAAAGAAGGATGAAAGCAGGATATACGCCGTAGAAATGAGATCAACAAGAAGAATGTGCGGGAAAACGTTGTATGATAGAACACCGAACGATGAAATAAGAGAGAAATGTAAGGCAGATGACTGCATCATGGATAAAATTAAAAAAGGATCCTTGAGATGGTTTGGACATATGGAACGAATGGATGAGAGAAGAATGGTTAAAAAGTTGTACACAAGCAGCGTGAGTGGAAAAAGAAGCCAAGGACGACCGAGGAAAACATGGCATGACCAAATTAATCAATTACTAAAAGGCGGCCACATTCGAAGTCAGAATAATCGACGTGCGTGCGTGGTACGATGTGTGAATGTAGAGGAAGCCCGAGAGGTATGCCAGGACAGAGCATTGTGGCGATCCATCCTCTCTGCCTACCCCTCCGGGGAAATGGCGTGATGGATAGTTAGTTAGTTTTTTTTTTCAAAGATGTCAGTATTACCTAGTATCTAAATGTGGAAAACGACTTCGCATGCGATCCGCAGCTTATGGGTTAAACAGTTCTGCTTAATGCTTAATAAATATAAATCTTCATAGATGGCGTTAGTATGTAGATTATATAGAGTAATCTTAGAGATTAACATATATAATCAAATCTTCATAGATGGCGCATTGAAACTGACATGTGAATTCTGGCGTTGGACTTTAACATATATACAACTTTCAAAAATTTGTCAGACATGGTCATAAGAAATGTGGAATGGGGAATGTTGTAATTACATTAAGCGTGCGCTTAACCCAACCAATGAAGGTCATAAGTCCTGTTAACACCTTGATCAACCATATTCATTTTCCAATTTGCATCTTCGTCTCTATTGAGATACAATTAAAAGTAAGAAATAGGTTAATAAAGACATTCTCACCTTCTTCCAAGGTTGTGAATAGGATTGGTCTGGTATATGAACTCAGACCAGCTAAGCCTGCAGAGCATATTCGGGCTGCGTAGGGCGAAGCTGGATGCAGACCAGATATTTCAACACCCTGGCGAGATTGTTCTGGAACACTGAAAAAAACGCTTTTAGATGATCTTCAATAGAAAAATATGCTGTAAAGCGATTATTTCATCATCAGCTTGTATCCGTCCATTCTTGGACAGGGGCCTCTTCCACCTGCTTCCATGTCTGTCGATCCTGGGCAACACGCGTCCATGTCGTATCGACAGTCTCTTCATTACCTCCATACCTCCATCAAAGCTATGAAGAATTCGAACTCGGTTGATCCTGATTTTCTTCCTATCTACTTCAGGCTGCTACTATTATCTCCGTTGTATTTTCTATTTCAGATATCGTTAAGTACAAATACTTTTCCAGATCAGTTTCCAGGATCAGTCCTATTTTCAAGAGCGGCGCAAAAGAGTCAGTCGAAAATTATAGACTTGTAGCGATATTATCGGCTCCAGCCAAGCTATTTGAATCACTTTGCACAAATTTATATTTCCCAAAGTCGACCTCTACATTATAACATAACAACATGTGTTCAGGAAGGGGCGTTCTACTGAAACTTATCTCATGGTATTCACAGAATACATAACAAGAGCCTTGGATAACGCTCACTAAGTTGACTGTTCATATAATGATTTCTCAAAGGCCTTTGATACTGTGAACCATGACATTCTGATAGAAAAGCTATCTCAAATTGAATTCTTTTCTCAGTTGATTATGTTTTTCATTAGTTACCTCGAGGGGAGAAAACAATTCGTCTCATACGGAATTTTTTAATAGGAACCATTTCTTGTAAATTCAGGGGTGCCACAAGGTTCAAACCTATGCCCACTCCTCTTCACCATCTTCATAAATGATATTGCGAAGGTGATAAACTTCTCGCGATTTCTTTAATTTGCCGATGATCTGAAAATATTCATAGAAATTAAAAATCCTGACGACCGTCTTCGCCTCCAGATGGACTAATATGACTATAATATGGCTAATACGACAATATGGCTAACTGGAGTTAAATTAATCAAATGCAATTCAATGTTTCTAAGTACGTTATCTGCATATCATAACTATTTTTTTAGATTAATCAATAGGTATTTCGAGAACTTGGCCGTGCTGTAGGATTTTGGTCTTTTTGTCCCTGATAGTTAGATATCTCCGACAGCGGCAGCACAGATTGTTTTACCTACCAGCCGCCAGAACCAATCTGCCTCTGGTGACACCGGCGGGAAGAGCAATTAGTCTGCTGAACGCGGACTCCTCGGAGATTGACGTCTTTATTAGTGAAGGTACGTTCAGAAGACAAATACTCTTGACTTTAGAATGTATCTTGTCTTCTTAATGTCGAACCATCTCTAATGCATTCCTGGTATTATGCTGTATATAATATTTTACCCGCACTCAATAGATGCTTTAAACATTAATGTCTTTTGAGTAAATAAACTGATTTGATTCGAATTGAATATCGTCCTTCCATTGAAGTTGGGGACATCCTGGGTTTCGGGTCACAGTCCTAGGACGCCAGCAAAGGAGGCGTTTTATTTTATTTATCCTTAGAGCTGCGAGCGACATTTTACGACCCCCAGCACCATTTTAGCGCAGCCGCTCTTCCGATGATGTCTGAAATTTCTGTTCTGATTCTAATAGTAGTGTTTCTTACCCTGTCCGCTGTACTGATCCCAAATATTGCTATTTTAATAACTCTTCGGACAAATCTAAATTTATTGGTGAGAAGATGTTATATTCTGAGAAGATGTTATAGTCTTTGTCTATGAATCTTCCTCGTCAACCATCCACTGGATGACACGTGGATGATTCAGTGCAATATCGTCTTGCAGAGAAATGGCTTGAGTGAGGGCGATACTCAGAACCGTAAGAAGTACAGCCTGAGATCGAGAAGAGCCGACCCCAGACAATGAGTTGAAACCAACTCATTGTCTGTGAACAGTCAACACAGACAATGAGTTGGGATAGCGCCATGGAGAAGAAGATCTGAGAAGATGTTATCGTTTCAAACCCATAAATTAACACCGGCATAATGCAGCAGTATACACAGCAAATAACAATCATTTGAATTGAATGTCAATATGAAGAAGTTCTTTAATTGTAAGATTCCCCAGTGTCTATCTGAAGGCTATTGGAGTCTATCGATGGCAATCTGAAGAAGCTCTTTAATAGTGAGATTCCCCAGTGTCTGAAATGCAAAATGCATGATCAATGCGTACTTTCAGGACTGAAATATGGAGCAGAAACGCTAACCCTCACCAAGTCGACCATAAGGAGACTCCGTGTAGCACAGAGGAAACACGAAAGAGCCATGCTACACGTAAGACTCTCAGACCGGATAAGAAATACTGAAATATGTAGAAGGTCGGGAGTAACAGATGTCGTCGCAAGGGTAGCGAAGCTTAAATGGTCATTTGCGGGACATGTTGCCAGATTGGTCGACGGTAGATGGACCAGAAGGGTGGTAGAGTGGAGACCCCGCGAAGACAAACGAAACAGAGGGAGACCTCCCACACGACGGTCCGATGACATTACAAGAATTGCTGGCGATTGGATGCAAAAGGAACAAGATAGGTATACGCAGAGAAGTATGGGGGAGGCCTATGTCCAGCAGTGGACGACAACGGCCCAATTTTTCAAAATAGGGTACAATTTTTAGAACCCAGCTCAGAAGTGACAATTTAATCGAGATAAAATATATTTTCTCATTTTTTATGTATTTTATTTTCATTTCTCACTATAAAACTGTACGTAATATTATCGCACGCTTAATAGTAAACTGACCGATTATGGTTTAGGTCATAATTGAGTTAACATTAGACAGAGGCTTGTGTTAACGCTATCCATCTATTTTTCACAATGTTAACGCTATCCATTCGTACGTACGATAATCGCTCACAGTGTTAACGCTATCCATTCGTACGTATTTTTCGACTGTTTTGGTTAAAACACCGACTCATGTTAGATTGAGCAAAACTTGCTTTTTTTTATTTAAGCCAGTTTTCTATTAAGCGTGCGTTACGATAAACTAAGACTATCTGTCTGAGCTGCAAACGTAGTCATGGGCAGTGTAAGTCAACCGTTTTTATGCTGCAAATGAAGCCAGTCGCGAAATGGGAGTTTCAAATCAAATCAAATCAGTTTATTTCATCAACAGACATTCCAAAATTTATTTTTAAGGCATCTATTGAGAACAGTTAAAATAATATTTTGTGTATAGTACACTACCAGAAACGTGTGAGAGATGGTTCAACATTTGGAAGACAGGATACTCTCCAGAATTAAGAGTATTTGCCTTCTGAACATACTTTCACTAACATGAAAGACGTCAATCTCCGAGGAGACTGCGTTTAGCAGACTAATTGCTCTTCCCACCGGTGTCAACCAGAGGCAGATTGGTTCTGGCGGCCGGTAGGTAAAACAATCAGTGCTGTCGCTGTCGGAGATATCTATCGGGGACAAAAAGCCGAAAACCCTCCAGTACGGCCGAGTTCTCGAAGTATCCCCTAATTAATCTAAAGAAATGGGTAATTAGATGTCCATCTTTTCGAAGCTGTAGAGAATTGGTTCCGAGCATTCCCAAAAGAAATGCCGTGGGATTGAGCCACGAATAGCTACCATACTCCCTCATGTAGAGTTTAAATGTGTAGTGTTTGCACAGCACCGTAACGCGTGGATTTTTTTAACCCGGTGCGAAAGGGTTAAGGTGAATAAAAAATAAGAACTTTTCCCGTACTTCCACGATCATTACAAGACACGGAAATATGAAGAACAAACAACAAATAATGAGATTCTTACTTTGTGATATTGATAGTGTTGGCTGTGTCCCAATGCAGGTGGTGGTGAGGCGCGTACTGCACGATGTAGAGGGTTGGCGGTATTGGGGGTGAGCGCCACCCCAAGCGGGCTGTTCTACCCCTAACCGCCTCTACAGCAACTTCTGTAGGAGGGCCAGGAGGCTCTGAAGGAAATAAAACAAATCATTTATTACTTTAGTGAAGGAGGAATTAGCACTGTGGAAATCCAAAAACTAACTAACTAACTAACCATCACGTCGTCTCCCCGAAGGGGTAGGCAGAAAGAATGGACTGCCGCACTTTTCTTTCCTGACATATTTCTCTCTCTTCAACATTCATACATCGTGTCATGCACGCGCGTCGATTTCTCTGACTCCTCACATGGTCGACATTCAATATTTGATTTATTTGATCGTGCCACGTTTTCCTCTGGATCCATTTACATCATTAACATATAATTTTTTTACCATTCTTTCTTCATTCATTCTTTCCATATGTCCGAACCATCTTAATGATCCTTTCATTATTTTGTTCATGACACCATCATTCGCACCGCATTCACTTCTTATATTTTCATTCGACACTCTATCATACACAGAGTATCCACACATTCGTCTAAGAGATCTCATTTCTTTTGCTAGTTCCATGCTTCGCTTCCATACATAAGGGTCGGTAGAAGAACACCATTGTGCACTGCCATTCTAGCTTTTTTGGATAGGTTTTTGTTTGCGATGACAACTTATGGAAATCCATTTTATGTTAATTTGGAAAATAATTAATAACATTAATAATAATAATAATAGTTTTTGTGATGTAATAACCTCAAAGGCGCATTAAAATGTGTTTTAAATCTAAATGTGAACGCTACATCTGATTGATATTCACAATCGATTAGAAAGTATAATAGAACAAAATATGGATGTTTTAAATTGGGTATGAAATATGAAAAAGATGGGTTTTCAGCTTAGATCTGAATTCTGTCGGATCATTTATGCATCTGAGGTGTGAAGGAAGATTGTTCCAAGCTGATGGGCCGGCTACCGCAAACGATCGATCCCTGAAATTTGTACTAGGGCAACGCTTTGGCTCAATTAATCTTTCTATTGCCGGGGAGTTCGCCGAGCGAAGTTTTAGGCTGTCCGTTATACAGAGTTCGGATATATAATTTGGAGCCATTCCATGCAGCGCTTTGAAGACTGTCCAGCAGAGTTTATACTGGATTCTTTCTGGACTCTTAAGCCATTGAAGTTCTTTGAGATGTTGTGTTATATGGGACTTTTTTGGAATGCCTTTAATGAGTCTTGCTGCTGACTGAAGATGACTGATTTTCACAAAATACCTCCGATGTAGAGTTCATTCACAAATTGAAAGAAGATTGTAAATGTGTTAGTGCGTGTGCGTACGCATAATGAGTAGGGATGGGCAAAACGACTCATCTCAGGGATCTGATCTGAACGGATCGCTCAGCAGAGTGAGTCGACTGTTTTTCACGACTGACGACTCACTAAAATCAGATTTGTAACTCCAAACTCCAATACCGCGCCGCGCGCCGCACAGTGCTCGAAAATCAAGTACCTAATTTCATCAGATCAGTACCAAGATCAGATCCCTGAGATGAGTCGTTTTGCCCATCCCTACTCATTACGCGTAAGCACACGCACTAACAAATTTACAATCTTCTTTCAATTTGTGAATGAACTCTACCCGATAAATTCTGATTATTATTAATATTATTTTTTAAATCAATGCGTAAATATATTATGGAGGAATACCTAAAATCTTAATTTGTATATGTATTAATAATCGCTGTATCCCTACAATAAATAAATAATTTTTCAAGATCCAAGATCTTCAAAAGGCCTCCTTTCCCGACTTCCACAACTCTTTGTTTTTTTTTCAGTCATGTTATCGTCTTGGGGGTTGTTTGGACAGCTACGATAGTTTGGTAGCTCCATACCACGCTGTCCAGACGGGTTGGTATGACATACAATTTACCATATATTATATATATTATATTTTCAACCTTCTCTGAATATAATACCCTTATCGCATAAGCTCACACTGTCAAGGATGAAGTGAAACGGATATTCAATTTTCCATTTTTTGACAGATTATCGACAGGGAAAATTTTCATTGAATATATCAATCTTGGATAAGTAGAATGACGGATGAAAAGTTAAACATTTTTACATATGTTCGATACGTAACACGGAGGTGAAATATGTTGAAACATAACTTCTCCATGGCAAAAAATTCACCCCCTTAAAATTGTTAATTTATTATTTATGGATGAATTCATTTACAACCGACAGATTTGCAACTGTATACGATTTAAAAAAATGTACTATGAGTGTCATTTGTACATTATAGAAAAAAAGGTTCCATGAGTGCCATTTCCGTATGGAAGAAAAAAAGGTACCATGCGTGTCATTTGTATGATATATTGAAGAAAAAAGGTACGATAAGTGTCATTTGTATATTGAATAAAAAAGGTAGGATGAGTGTCATTTGTACATTGAATAAAAAAAGATACGATGAGTATGGTGGCGGTACTCCCATAGAAGCCGAGAAGCCCGGCTTGCGTAAAAACTTTTGAATCAAACCCCCCAAATCTACGTAATCATGCCCCCGCATAAACCAACAACCCACCAAATCACCTTCCAACAATGTTCCCATCAGAGGTAAGAGGAACAGCCACAAGAGCTGAACCTCTGTAAGTCAGAAGAGGTTTTGATTCAAAATTTCTTACGCATGCCGGGCTTCTGGGCTTCTATGGGAGTATAACCACTGGATGAGTGTCATTTGTACCTTGAAGAAAATATGTATCATGAGTATCGTTATTATTTTTAATACAAATATTACCATGAGTGCCATTTGCATATTGAAGAAAAAGAGGTACGATGAGTGTCATTTGTACATTAAATGAAAAAAGGTACGATGAGTGTCTTTTGTACATTGATGAAAAAAAGGTACCATGAGTGTCATTTGTATGATGTATTGAAGAAAAAGAGGTATGATGAGTGTCATTTGTACATTGAAGATAAAAAAGGTACCATGAGTGTCATTTGTACATCTTCTTCTTCTTCAAGTACCCTGTCGGGTCCCCCCAACGTTTGAGATCACCTCGGCGAACCTTTCCCTGTCCTGCGCCGCTCGGAACAGCTCCTCCACACTTTGGATACCGGTCCACTCCCTCACGTTTCGCAGCCAGGACATTTGTCTGCTTCCGGGCCCTCGGCGTCCCTCAATTTTTCCCTCCAATATCAGTTGGAGAAGGTGGTACTTTTCCCCACGCAGTATATGACTCAGATGTGAGATCTTTCGAACCTTGACAGTTGTTAACTTTAGCTCGCCTCAGGACTTCGGTATTGGTAACCATGTCTGTCCAGGGAACTCTGAGCATTCGGCGATGGAGCCACGTTTCAAATGCTTCCAGTTGTTCATTGAGTTAACTTTCAAGGTCCAAGTTTCACACCCGTACAATAAAACAGACCACACTTAGCATTTGATCATTCTCTGGCGAAGTTGTATTTAGTTATTGTATTAGTTATTGTAGCATTTGTACATAGAAAATTGAATTGAAGGAGTTATACGTACCTTGAACCACTAAATAGATGAAGAAGTGTGCCATTCCATGAGGATTGGATGCCCTGCACCGGTACTCTCCAGCATCGTGTGGTCCGCTACTTGCGATAATAATCTCACTTATTTCTCCATTAGCTGTTTGATGAGAATTTATTTTACCCCTGAAAATAACTCGGAATTTTTATCACGTTCAAGATTTCAAATTTCCACAGCCTTTCTCGATATTAGGCGCATTAGAAAAGATCAAGGGGCATCCTAGAATCGATAGATGATGATTTTTTTGGTTATAATAAGTGTGTGGATGGACCAATCTTAAAATTATTACAGACTGTTTCATGTTTCTAAAAAGGGAAAGGTATATCCCCCAACTCGTAGATAAACGTCTAAGAAATTTTATTAATTTTATTTATTACTAACTAACCATCACGCCGTCTCCCCGGAGGGGTAGGCAGAAATAATGGAACCCCACACTGTTCTGTCCTGACACACTTCTCTCGCTTCCTCTACATTCATACATCTTGTCGTGCACGCACGTCGATTTCTCACACTCCTCACGTGACTGACATTCAATATTTGATTGATTTGATCGTGCCACGTTTTCCTCTGCCTTCCTTTATTTCTAGCTCCGTTCACTCCGTTTACATATACCTTCTTTACCATTCTGCCTTCACTCATTCTTTCCATGTGTCCAAACCATCTTAATGACCCTTTTCTTATTTTGTTCATAACACTTTCATTCGCAACACATTCACTTCTTATACTTGCATTTGTCACTCTATCATATACAGATTTGCCACACATTCGTCTTAGAGATCTTATTTCTACTGCATTTATTCTAGTTTCATCCTTCTTTTGCCAGTTGCATGCTTCACTTCCATACATAAAGGTCGGCACAAGAATACCATTATGCACTGCCATCTAAGTTTTTTTAGATAGGCTTTTATTTGCGATGACAACTTTATTTATTTATATTATATATTAAATTTTATTTATTTATTTATACATATACAAATATGAGTAATAACAAACGAAAGACATTTAGGCGACTCATTTGGACACAAAATGGCGTTACAAAGATAAGATAAAACAAAGATAAGATAAAACAACATGAAACTACATATCAGAAGGAATCCAAATATGTCGACGTCAGTGAGGCAGTACTCTTTCCAGAATTTGTAATATTTTTTTAATGAATACTGCCTCACTGACACTGAAAATGTCCAAATCCGAGACGATGAGATTCAACGTTTGAATTGCCCTTCCTACTGGCATCACCAAGGGCAGGTTGGTTCTGCGTGACGGAGCAAAGAACAATTGATGTCGGCGCTGTCGCAGATAACCATCAGAAAATAGGGGTTCTCAATAGAGCCCCGAATCAGTTTGAAAAAATGCGTTGACAATAATCCGTCACTCCTATGTTCGAGGGAGTTATACCCCAGCATACCCAAGAGAAATGCCGTTGGATAGAGCCAAGGATATATCCCGTACTCTCTCATGTAGAGGGCTCTCAAGAATTTCTTTTGAACCCTCTCCAACATGAGAGAATACTAAGCCTCATGAGGACTCCATATCACGGCACCTCCCTCGAGTCTGCTTCTGACTAAGGAGTTATATAGAACAAATATATAAACTAAACTAACTAACTAACCATCACGTAGGCAGAAAGAATGGACTGTCACACTTTAACCGAAGCGGCACTCCATCCTTCTCTTTTGGCCCCGCGGGAGACGCGGTGTGATGGGTTGCGAACCTCATCGCCACCAATAGGCATCTCCCGCGCACACTTCGATAGTCCAACATCCACAAAATAAATCTAAAACAAATAATATAAAATACAATGATTTAAAATAGAATAACAAAATAAAAATAATTTAACACAAAATGTTGTTTTTAGATGGTGCACATATTGTCTATTTAATTTATGTTCCAAGTATCCACCGTTTTTTTTAAATTAGCAGTAATTAGGCACTCAAAAAAACAACACCAGCAAGTACTATTAATATTGAAGAAATTATTAAATTTGTCATTGGAACAAATTAAAAAAATATTTTTACACCTGTCAAAATTCTTTATTTATATAAACCTAAAAACTTGTATAATTTTAACATCAAAACAGTACAAACGTATTACGTGTCACAATTTACTATTATAAAGTGCGGCAACAATCAAATTGACCAAAACAATTCACTTATACACGAAATATCTCCAAATTTACGGGAGCACCACTTGAACCAAACCCAAATTTCTAAATATAAACTAACTAGCATTATAAAATATATACTATAAACTAAGAAGCATTACGACGTTTCCCCGGAGGGGTAGGCAGAAAGGATAGATCGCCAAACTGCTCTGTTCTCACATAGATAGGTACATATTCATAGAGTTACCTATTTGATATGAAGTCCATGGATTTCCCATTGTGAGTCCATCCGATTCGTATGGGATGATCTCCAAAGGCTTCGCACAGTACTGTCACGGAGTGCCCTATCCTAGTTGTGATGTTCTTGGACTGAAACTCGAATGTAACAGGCCCTAAAAAACAATAAAATACATTAACACTGTGGAATCCCATCAGAAAAAACACACAATTATTTATTAAATTGTAATTATTATGTTTTTTTTTATTAAATAGATAAATAAAACATTGTTATCAAAATAGCACCCCCCCCCCTCTCTCCTTCTCTCTCTATCTATCTATATCTGTTAATCCGTTTCTGTTTTTTTCTATTAATCTCTTTTTATCTATCTATGCTCTCTCTCCCTCTCTCCCTCTCTCTCTCTCTCTCTCTCTCTCTCTCTCTCTCTCCCTCTCTCCCTCTATCTCTCTCTGTCTCTTTCAATTTCTATCTATCTCATTAAATCTCTATGTCTCTTTCAATCTCTATCTGTCTCTTTCAACCTCTATATGTCTCTTTCAATCTCTATCTGTCTCTTTCAATCACTATCTGTCCCTTTCAATCTTTATCTATCTCTTTTATGGTAATGTCTCTCTGTCTCATTCAATCTCTATCAATCTCTTTAAATCTATATCTGTCTCTTTCATTCTCTATCTGTCTCTATCAATTTCTATCTGTCTCTTTCAATCTATATCTGTCTCTTTCAACCTCTATATGTCTCTTTCAATCTCAATCTGTCTCTTTCCACCTCTATCTATCTCTTTCAATCTCTTTCGGTCTCTTTCGATCTCTATCTGTCTCTTTCAATCACTATCTGTCCATTTCAATCTCTATCTATCTCTTTTATGGTAATGTCTTTCTGTCTCATTCAATCTCTATCAATCTCTTTAAATCTCTATCTGTCTCTTTCATTCTCTATCTGTCTCTATCAATTTCTATCTGTCTCTTTCAATCTATATCTGTCTCTTTAAATCTCTATTTGTCTCTTTCAATATTTGTATATCTCTTTCTATCTCTGTATCTATCTTTACAAAAATATAATGTATTTGTGTTTGAATGTTATTCTTATTATCAAAGAAAATATTATGAATGTGTCAGCGTTTTATTAATTGATCTCATAAAATATTGTCAAACCCACACAGGGTCATTTCTGTGACATAAACTTTTACGCTGATCGCAGAAGAGAAAAACCGTTTTTATAGGATTGGAGATTGCTTACTGTTAATAGTTATGTAGATTTCCTTGTTTAAGGGTTGGCCCACCCCGTTTTCCACCCTGCAGGAGTAGTAACCCCCGTCTGTGGACGTCACGAGTTCGAGAATGAGGCTTCCATTTGGAAGACTAAGCAATCCTCCTCCTCTTATGTCCATCACTGGTCTCCAACTTCCACTGCCTTCTGGAAAAATATACAAAAAAACAGTGTTGTTTTTAGCACCTGATATTGCAACATGCACATTTTGAGAGGATTTGTGACATTGCACTGAGGATGTTGGGTTTCATCGTTTAAAACGGAAGAGTTTTCAGAGATCCCAATGTGCTCAGAGTCCTATACAACGCATTGGTTCTGAGCAGACTCGAAAGTGGTTCTGTGATATGGAGTCCTCACGAGGCGAGATATTCCGTTAAGCTGGAGAGGGTTTAGAAAAAAAATCTGAGGTATCCTTGCATATGGAAGTGCGGTAGCTTTCCGTGGCTCGATCCCAAGACATTTCTTTTGGGAATGCTAGGGACCAACTCTCTGCAGCTTAAAAGATTTGGGCATCTCATAACATATTTACTTTACTAGATTAATCAGGGGATATTTTGAGAACTCGGCCGTTCTGGATGAGGATATTAGTATTTTAAATGCCAGCAATGCGAGTTGAAGAAATCGAAGTGTGTGCACGACACGCTGTATAAACCTTGAGGAAACTACAAAATAATATTATGACTAAACAAATCAAAATAAATTATTGTAATGTTTAAGGCATCTATTGAGTACAGGTAAACATATTATAAACTGTCAAATTATAAAACTTTGTTTTATGTATCACAATTGTATATTTATTTTTCGCGACAGCTGTTTCGTCAACCTATTTTGACATCATCAGGTGTTACAATAATACAATAACAACCTGGTGATGTCAACATAGGTTGACGAAACAGCTGTCGCGAAAAATAAAAATACAATTGTGTTACATAAAAAAAGTATAAACGTTCCATAATAAATAACATCTGTCAAAACTGATCATATTTGTGAACAATTTTATAATATTTCTTTATAATATCACTGAGGAAGGACCGGGTTGTCCGAAACATGACTGATATTTAATTAAATTTTTTTTAAAGTGAGTGTTGCATAAAAAGTACATAAAAAAGAAGAAACCAAAGTTTCAGCAAATTCAACAGTTAATAATGTCTGCGTTCTGCCAGTTGGTACTTATGGTCTTGAAACTGTTACATTGTCAAAACAAAGTGCCGAAAAACTACGAGTGACCCAAAGAGACATGGAAAGAGACATGTTAGGAATAAGCCTAAGATACAGAGTCAGAAACGATACGGTGAGAGAAAAAACAAAGGTCACTGACATCATCCACCGGGTGGCGACTCTAAAATGGCAATGGGCAGGTCAAGTAGCCAGAAGCTCAGATAAAAAGTGGACAAGAATACTGCTGACTTGGAGACCGTGGACGGCAAAGAGAAGTGCAGGGCGACCGCAACTACGGTGGAAGGATAATTGAACAGACACGTCGGGATAACCTGGATGCAGTCTACACAGCACAGAGTGACATGGAAGCGAATAGAGGAGGCCTTTGTCCAGGAGTGGACGGGAATAGGCTGAGGAAGAAGAAGAAGAAGAGAAGAATGTTAAAGTATCATACCTAGTGTTTCGGCCAAAACAATGGACTATGTAAAAATATTATATACATATAATTTAAATTATAATAAATAAACACAAAAGTCCGAATCGTCCATGTCAACATGTGCAACATCGAAAAAAACATAATGTGCTATTACATTATGTGCTAAATTAAAAAACAGTGGATACGTGGAACATAAATTAAATAGATAATGTGTGCACCATCTAAAAAGAACACTTTATGTTAAATTATTTTTATTTTGTTTTTTTATTTTATATCGTTGTATTTTATATTATTTGTTTTAGATTTATTTTGTAGGTGCTGGACGATCGAAGTGTGCGCGGGAGATGCCTATTGGTGGCGATGAGGTTCGCAACCCATCACACCGCGTCTCCCGCGGGGCGAAAAGAGAAGGATGGAGTGCCGCATCAGTAAAAGTGTGACAGTCCATTCTTTCTGCCTACCCTTTCGGGGAGACGGCGTGATGGTTAGTTAGTTAGTTACATCATAATACTAGGAACGCATTAGAGATGGTTCGACATTAGGAATGTGCTCTACTCTCTTTTACTAGAGCATTGAGAACTGTGTATCATAGATACACATTGAACAACCAGCAACTAGCACGATACGCTGATATGATAGATGGGTGTGGTAGTTAATTATATAATGGATGCCATTAATTCTTACCATCCCTTTTCATCCAATGAACTTGGGGTTGCGGATACCCGTTGGCACTGCATGACACAAACCCCTGTTTCCCCAACAGCACTGAAGTATTCTGCGGCTCCTCTACCCATTTGGGAGCCACTGGAAAAGAAAATAATAAAAATATTAATTTCCTATGGCAATTTCTTTAACAGTAGGACAGTACTAGTGGACAGCGAATGAGGAATTGGTACGGTCGTGTTGAAAGAATGGTCATCACCAGACTTCCCTATATTTCACTACATAATCAGCCTCACGGGACTCGTTCTCGTGGAAGACCTATTATAAGATCGAAGAACAGCTGGAAATCCACCCATAGTAGGAGCAACCCTCTGGAGAACAGATCACAAATGTCTATAGCAAGAATTTATTTAGTAAAAACTAAAGCCATGCACCATTAACACATCTAAAAAAATACATTGTTTAAAATAAAAAAAATTAAAAAGTTAATACTATAATTATTGTCGACTACTTCTTAATATTTTGGTGTCATGGTATTGGAAGTTTGAACAACACCATGGCTATTCTAACTTTGGATTCAGGAGCTCTAAACAGGCTTAAAAACTAGGCGTCTTTGTTATGCTTAACCCTAATTTAACTTTAATCAATTAACAAACTAACATATATTCATCCCCACTCCTTAATGTAGTTTCGATATACTCGTATATTATTAGATTCAAAGAACTCTTGATTCTGCACTGTATTTATTTCACATTTCAGATGCAGAAGAGAATAATACATCGATTGAGTCTACACACACAGAATGGCGATTTTATTTTATATATAATACTTAGAATCATTAGTCACCTTGAATTATATGAAATCATTTGTAAACAATTTGTAGCGCCCAAAATCGATTTTCCTTCAGAGGAACACTCCGGGCCACACAAATCATGCCCCCGAATAAACTTACAACCCACCAAATAACCTTCCAACAATGTTCCCATCAGACGTAAGAGGAATAGCCACATGAGCTGAACCTCTGTAAGCCAGAAGATCCAAGTCCAAGTCCAAGTCCAATTTGTAAGAAGATGTTTATCTTAGAAACATTTTTTTTCGTCCTACCTCAAATAACTTATTTTTGATTTATGTTATATCATTTAGCATCCTCTAACTATGTAAAAAATGTCATAAAATTTCGTAACGAGTTCCAAGAAACACTTTCCAATATTTCTGAAAAAAAATCTTTGTAAAAATGTATCATCACATCACTTTTCGTTAATTATCATATTCTGCTTCATTTACTAGTGTATATACGAGTAAACTGCAACGAGTTGAAGTTTTGTTACATTTGATAATGCCTTAGAAGGGCGAAACGTGTCATTCCCATAAAATATAATAAAACTTCTAGAAAACTGACTTTTTCATTCGTATTAAGTATTAAAGTCTTTTCCTTGCTTTAAACATGTGTGGTCTGATCTCCATAGGGTTCTTCCTCCTGAAAGGTGGATTTCCAGTTGTCCTTACATCTTTAAGGAGGCCTTCCACGAGGACAAATCCCGCGAGGCTGATTATATAGGAGAGTCTGGTGGTGTCCATTTTTATACTCTGATCTTATCTTCGTTGTCTAGTCCAATGTAATCGCATAAAACCGTTTCATCTATCCATAGGAAACCTAAGGTATTAAGATACCAGTTTTCTCATTTAAGAAATTAAAAAAAATTGCATTATATATTTTAAAAACAAATATTAACTTTTTAATTCGGCTCCGTTGGAACGAAACGTAAAATTTTCGGCCCAAGTTAATTTTGTTGGAAAAGCGGTGAAAAATTTACTGTCTTAAATAATTACATACTTTAGCTGGCGCTTCATGTTTTCAGTGTTTTCTTTCTTGCTTACAAACCATAAGATTTTATGGTTCATTTTAACCGTGGTCTTTCAAATTGCGTTTCATGGGCCTTGAAACTTTGGTTTAATAACAGCTTTGTTTGCTATGCTATCCAAAAACATGTACAAAGGAATAAGCGAAAACTTATCTTACGCGGACGATGACCTTCTCGTCGCAGATAGTGCAATCGAAGTCTTGGTGTCGAGAATGTATTAGGTATGCAAGGAAAACGATTTTTATGTACTTATTTATTTATACATAATACACAAATGGGCAGCTTTCTGCAAACTAAAACACGTATTTGAAAACAAGGAAACTCCAGTATGTCTGAAGAGAAAAGTTTATGATTCATGCATACTGCCGGTGATGACGTATGGGATGGAAACTGTGACCCTCACCAAGAGAAATGTAGAGAGATTGAGAGTCACGCAGCGTTCCATGGAAAGACATATGCTCGGCGTCAGTCTCCGAGATAGAATCAGAAATGAGGAGATTAGACGCCGAACAAAAATAACGGACATCATGGAACGACTAGCGAGACTGAAGTGGCAATTGGCGGGTCATGTGGCGAGACAGAGTGAGGATAGATGGACCCAGAAAATGATAAGGTGGAGACCATGGGAGAAAAGGAGAAACGTTGGCAGGCCGCAAAAAAGGTGGGCCGACGACATTGCTGCCGTGGGAGGGGAAATGTGGCTACGGCTGGCAGGAGATAGAGATGAGTGGAAGGGAAGGGAGGAGCCCTATGTCCAGCAGTGGACCGATAAGGGCTGACGAAGAAGAAGAAGAAGAATACACAAATGAGACATAACAAACGAAAAACATTAAGGCGACTCATTTGGACACAAAACGGTGTAACAAAGATAGACATGAAACCAAAAAATCATACATATCAGAAGGAACCCAAATTTGTCGACGTCAGCGAGGCAGTACTCTTTCCAAAATTTGCAATATATTTTTTATGAACACCGCCTGATTGACACTGAAAATGTCCAAATCCGAGACGATTAGATTCAACGCCCAAATTGTTCTTCCTGCTGGCATCACCAAAGGCAGGTTGGTTCTGCGTGGCGGAGCAAAGATTGATGTCGGCGCTGTCGCAGGTAATTATCTATATGTAATGTGGCGCGCCCTTTAGAATGACATTATAACACATTTGGATAATATCCATATTATGTTATCGCCCCCATGTAAAGCCTCATCGCCTACTAGGGGGCGATACCGAATCACTTGGGAACCTATAGTTTAGATCGAAATATTTAAAAAACAATATATAATGAATTACAAAACTATACTTTACCTTTGATGAAGAGTTCAGCAGACTGGTTTACTCTGGCGGCATGGTTGGTGGCCACGCACGTGTATTTTCCGCAATGATGTAGTTTCACCTTCTTGATTATAAGCACACTGAAGAGTTCGGAACTTCTTTCTTCAATCTATAAAGTATTTACAAAACGGATTTAAAAAATATTAATTATATGATTGTATCTCTAACAAAACTAAAACGGTGTCTCAAAAAAAAGTTAATATCGTTCATTAATATAAGGATTAATTGTATCTCAATAGAGACGAATATGTAAATTGTTTTTCTGGGAACAGAATATGGTGGCCGAGGCGCTTACAGGACTTATCACTTGTCATTGGTTGGATTGAGCGATCGCTATATGTTTAATAACATTCCCCATTCCTCCCTTCTTACGACCACCACGTCTGCCAAAATTTTTGGAATATGTATATATGCTAGAATTCTGCACGTATCTTCACATTTTTTTAGTTCACTCTACACTAGCCTCTTCTATTAAGATTGGTAAACTGAACGCACAATGGGTAAAACCCAATATTTGTCTACAAGAATTTGTATGCATTCAATATGTTGCTCATTATTATGTTATGATGTGGACTTGTGGGGGAAAACGGATCTATTGTGTGAAGTGATGGCAAATAAACAAGGCTGCGGTCATTTCAGGATGCTTGAAGAATTCAAAGATCAGCAGCAAAGTGAGAATCTATAAGACTTGTGTGCGACCTATCATGACATATGGGATCGAGTGCAGGGCGGACACCACAATCAGAAAAAACGCGTCAGAAATGAAGACGCTCAGATACATATCTGGCAAGACATTGCAAGAGAGGATAAAGAATACACGGATAAGGGAGATATGTGAGGTCGAGGATGTCGTTAAGTGGGGAAGGCAAAGGAGAAGATACCATCCACCAGAAGTGAGGAGAATGGATCCATCCAGAATCCCTTTCATTGTGTTGTACGGCCAGTCCCATGGTAGACGACCCCCGGACAGACCACCAAAGAGATGGATCGACAGCTGGGAGTCGACTTCGTAGGAGCCTAATTTCTCTTAAGAAACAGGCCACTAGGCCTACACTAAGAATAATAATAAGAAGAAGAATAATATGTTATGTGGAGATGTTAAACGACTTCTTGGTGCCTGAATTGCAAAACTTTCCTGGCTATAACCAAAGAATATGGTTCCACCAGGACGATGCAACGTCACACACGTCTAATAAGTCTCTGCCACGAGTTTATGAAATTTTCTCTGGCAAATTGATCTCCAGGAGAGGTGATATAAATTGACCTCCACGCAGTCCTGATTTAACCCCTATGGACGTTTTCCTGTGGGGTTATCTCAAATCTAAAGTTTACTGCAATATACCAACTTTCCTGGGGCATTTGAGAGACAATATTCGTCACGAAATGGCAGCCATCACGGAGTCGTAATAAGAAATTTTACTGTTTGAGTAAATGAGTGCCGCGAACGCGAGGGTTTACATTTGGACGTTATTATTTTAAAGAAATAAATTTTCAAATTGTGGACTTTAACAATTAATAAACATTATTTCGATAAACGGCTTACTTTTTAATATAAAGTTTATTTTGAGATACATTGTACAAACAACAACAGTTATTCAAATGATCGTCTTTACTGTTTCGAAACCGGTAAGCAGCAAAACAATACTAAATACTGGTGAGTTGGATTCAAGCCTGGACACGACCCGATTTCTTCATCATTTTAAAAAGCTATTTACAATCTGATTGGGGATTGCATAAAATCTAATTTCATTGGTTTAAATTCTTGGTATTAGTGGTTTATTAAAAAAACATTTTTTTCCACATTTGAGGTTATTTTTATAGACACTTTTCGAAGGTTTTACACCTTCATCATCAGAAGAACGATATAAAGGAAATTTCGAGAGAAAAATCAGGAGTTTAATTCAACTTACTAACTAACTAACTAACTAACCATCACGCCGTCTCCCCGAAGGGGTAGGCAGAAAGAATGGGCTGCCACACTTTTCTTTCCTGACATATTTCTCTCGATTCTTCAACATTCATACATCGTGTCATGCACGCGCGTCGATTTCTCTGACTCCTCACATGGCCGACATTCAATATTTGATTTATTTGATCGTGCCACGTTTTCCTCGGTCTTCCTCTATTTCTGTTTGCATTTACATCATTTACATATAATTTTTTTACCATTCTTTCTTCATTCATTCTTTACATATGTCCAAACCATCTTAATGATCCTTTCATTATTTTGTTCATTACACCATCATTCGCACCGCATTCACTTCTTATACAGGGTGCGGCAAAACAGACAGTGCAGTTTTGAAGGGCTATTAAAAAAAATCGGCGCAACTTACAGAAATGAGATTAATTTTATTGTATTTGGTACATCATGCCATTTTACGCATCAAGTCTTGAAGATGCCATCAGAAAAGTGATGGCCCCCAGCAGCGAAACATTGATGAAGGCGATTTCTGAAGTTTTCGGCTGCATTTTGGCACATCTCGATGGGCATAGCGGCGATTTCCTCCCGAATTCGATCTTAAAGTTCTTCCAAGGTGTGTAGTCGATGTTTAAAAACTTTCTCCTTCAGATAGCCCCACAGAAAAAAGTCGCAAATGCTTATATCAGATGAGCGCTCGGGCCATCCCACGTCACCCCTCAGAGAGACGAGGCGCGCAGGGAACATCTGTCGTGGTTTTGTCATCGAAACTCGAGCAGTATGGGCCGAAGTACCGTCCTGTTGAAACCTCTCAGATCTGTTTCCTCCATTAGTTCTTCCAATTGAGGTTCAAAAATTGTTTCCAACATGGAAACATAACATTGAGCATTGACAGTCACGGCTCCTCGAGAAAATAGGGCCCAATCACCCTAAATTTGGAAATCGCATACCACACAGTCCCTTTGGGGAGTCAAGAGGTCTCTCGTGAAGTTGCCTTGGGTTATTTTCAGCCCAGTACCGAATTTTTTTTTATTCACCGCTCCAGTCACGATTAAATTACGGTGAGGGTTGGTATCACGACCCCCCGATTGAAGTGCAGCCGAAAGGCCCGTTGGGTGGCGATGACAGAACGGTCATTTTCAAGAAACATGCGGACGGCAAAGCCCCGGTATTGTCTGGACCAAACCATGGCAACGACTAAAAACGGCAAGACCCTCCCGATACAATGAGACTACTCTCAGGTTCCTATCCTCACCACACGGGATGTACCGGCCTTTCAAAACTGCACTGTCTGTTTTGCCGCACCTTGTATTTTCATTCGACACTCTATCATACACAGAGTATCCACACATTCGTCTGAGAGATCTCATTTCTACTCCATTTATTCTACTTTCATCCTTCTTTTGCCAGTTCCATGCTTCGCTTCCATACATAAGGGTCGGTAGAAGAACACCATTGCGCACTGCCATTCTAGCTTTTTTGGATAGGTTTTTGTTTGCGATGACAACTTCTGAGTTTAATTTGTTGAGTTTAATTCAAAAAACTAACTAACTAACCATCACGCCGTCTCCCCGAAGGGGTAGGCAGAAAGAATGGACTGCCACACCTTTCTTTCCTGACATATTTCTCTCGCTTCCTCAACATTCATACATCGTGTCATGCACGCGCGTCGATTTCTCTGACTCCTCACATGGCCGACATTCAATATATAATATATGAAAAAAGTAAGTTATGCTGCCGCACCCTTAAACATCCGTTTAAAAAGTAGGCCTCGACGGCAAACGCACGCTCCTCACTGTTCCAACGCATGATGCCAATTTAACTCTGTAAAAAAACGTTTTAATGGAATTTCACAGTGTTAACGCATTTAATTTACCAAAAATCCCTAAAATAATATAAAAAATCCCTAAATTACATATGATTTATTATTGTTATTTGATAACTCGCATGAAAGCTTTTTTACTGAATGGTTCATGTAAAAAGATAAGTAATTAAATCATAACGCACGAAAAATTCTATGAAATAGGGTCTACCCAAGAAAATTTTAAAAAGAGAATGAAAACCAAAATAATATTTCAAATTTGAATAACCTCCGTTCCATTTTTAAAATGATACACAGACAAAGAGAAGTGTTTGTGAATCCTTTGATGATAAATCATGTAAGGGTTAAAATGAAAATATCGTATCGTGCGTAGGGTAAAAAATATGGGTTGGGAGTATATTATATAAGGGTTCTTGGAAAATACGATAATAATAAAAATAATTTAAATCGCCATAAAGATTTGATTTAGGAAGCATTGTGTTTTTTTAAATATAGTGTTTGATATTACAAGACAGTTTGATATTGACGATTTTCGTGGCAGAGTGGTAAGAGCTCTGACTTTCATGCCGAAGGTCCAATTTTCGATTCCCGGCGATGGCAGTGTGATTGTCACACTGTCTTTTGTCTGGTGTAGAATTCACGTAGCAATAAAATGGCGATAGATTGGCTACCTATCACATGTCATGTGAATCATCAATATAATAGCTAAAAATGATGTGTACGAGTATACAGTAATTGGGTTCAAGTAACCTGTTGTACACAAGAAAAAAAGAAAAAAAGATTTAAAGTTATTATAATGTCTTTTGTAATCTATATATACAGGGTGCGGCAGCATAACTTGTCCTGACAGAGTTTAATTGGCATCATGCGTTGGAACAGTGAGGAGCGTGCGTTTGCCGTCGAGGCCTACTTTTTAAACGGATGTTTAAGGGTGCGGCAGCATAACTTACTTTTTTCAAAACTTAATAAAACCCGTTGTACGAATCCGAATTTTTTATTGTTTTTTTTAAATGTAGGCACATACCTAAAGTTTTGTTTTACTTAGTTTTTGAAGATCAAATCAGGTAGGTGACGTCCTCCATTCTTCATACACCGAGTAAACCGATTTCTGGCGTTTGTCATGACTCTTGCCAGCATATCAGGCGTTATCTTGGCAATTTCTTCCTGGATGTCGGTCTTTAAATCTTTAAAGCTCCCCTTGGACGGTTCACATAAACACTGGATATCAAAAACCCCATAGAATAAAATCACAAGGGGACAAATCGGGAGAGCGGGCCGGTCACTCCAAATCGGCCCTAATTGAGATGAGGCGCTCTGGGAAGTGTTCCCTCAAAACAGCCATCCCGTGACAGAAAGATGTCATATCACATGTCATGAGAATCAAAAGCTAAAAATTGTGTATAGTCATCGGGTTCAAATAACCTGTTGTATATTAAAATGTGGAAGGCATGGGAAACTTTCACATTGAAAAGGCCCAAACCCAAGAACCATCAAATATGTTATAATTTTCTGCTATCAATCACATGTCTTTAGAATCAATTGCTAAAATAATGTTTATAGTAATTAGGTTCAAATAACATGTTGTTTATAGCAATGTGGAATGCAACGTGAAACTATCATATTAAAATAGCCAAATTGGCATCCCAAGAATAAAAAAAATGCCACTTTGCTGCTACCTAACACATGTCATGAGAATCAATAGCTAAAAAGTTGTGTACAGTAATTGTGTTAAAATAACCCATTAAATATGGAATTGACTATCACGTCAAAAAGCCCAAGTGGCTTCATAAGAACCAGCAAAGATGTTATTGGACTTTGATGAGAGCTTAACCCTATGATTAAAACATAAAAAGAATGCAGTGAAAATAAATTATATTTACCTTCAAATTAGCTTGAATAGGGAGGCCATCCTTCAACCAGGTAAAGAATATGGGGGTATCGCCTCCTCTGATGCTGCACGTAGCCTGCGCAATCTGGCCTTCTTGAAGATCTTGTCCGAAGCTGATGCTATCTATCACAGGGGGTTCCATCACAATCAGTTCGAACGCCCTTCTAGCCATCTCACCATTTGGATTGGACACAGAACACGTATACAGTCCTTCAGAATCCTCAGACGTGACTTCTTCAATAACCAAAATACCATTTTGATTGGATAAATAACTTCTTTTTACCCTTTTAATGCCAACATTTGTATCATCTATTTTTAATATTTCTAATTCATTTATCGTATTTATGTCTTTGTTCTCTGGTGTTCGTATTTTTGTATCGTTTTCAACATTATGAGCAGTGGTTGGAAAAATAACTTTTAGTTGTCTTTTATATCTTGCAGTTGGTATAACATAATCACTTCCGATTATTTTTCCGTTGTGTTCCCATTGTATTTTACTAAAAAAATCAAAAACAAACATTTGAATTAAATATATATTTTTTAACAATTAACAAACCATCACGTCGTTTCCGAGGAGGGGTGGATTGGCCATACGGTTCTATCCTGACATAACTCTCGCGCCTCTTCTACATTCGCACACTCGTCGATTGTTCCTACTTCGAACAAATCAGCCTTTCAGTATTTGATTAATTAATTGAGTCTTCCTGGGCCTTCCTCGACATCTTTTTCCATTCACACTCATCCATTTGTTCTAAAAAACTAACTAACTAACCATGCACACTTTTCTTTCCTGACATATTTCTCTCGCTTCCTCAATAATCATACATCGTGTCATGCACGCGCGTCGATTTCTTTGACTCCTCAAGTGGCCGACATTCAATATTTGATTTATTTGATAGTGCCACGTTTTCCTCGGTCTTCCTCTATTTCAAGTTCCATTTACATCGTTAACGTATATTTTTTTTACCATTTTTTCTTCATTCATTCTTTCCATATGTTCAAACCATCTTAATGATACTTTCATTATTTTGTTCATAACACCATCATTCGCACCTCATTAAATTTTTATATTTCCATTCGACATTCTATCATACACGGAGTATCGACACATTCGTCTAAGAGATCTCATTTCTACTGCATTTATTCTACTTTCATCCTTCTTTTGCCAGTTCGATGCTTCGCTTCCATACATAAGGGTCGGTATAATCTGAACATACTTTCACTAATATGAAAGACGTCGATATCCGTAGCTATCGTGTTCAGCAGTTTGATTGCTCTCCCCACCGGCATCACCAGAGGCAGGTTGGTTGTTCAAAACACAATAAATAAGCATAACTTTTAATTTAATTAATCGATTCCACCCTTATTTTCCAACATATTTATGTATTGCCATATTTTTTCATTAAATACTAAGGGTAAAAAAATCTCACGGACCCTTATGTATGGAAGCGAAGCATGGAACTGGCAAAAGAAGGATGAAAGTAGAATAAATGCAGTAGAAATGAGATCTCTTAGACGAATGTGTGGATACTCTGTGTATGATAGAGTGTCGAATGAAAATATTAGAAGTGAATGCGGTGCGAATGATGGTGTTATGAACAAAATAATGAAAGGTTCATTAAGATGGTTTGGACATATGGAAAGAATGAATGAAGAAAGAATGGTAAAAAAAATATATGCAAACGATGTAAATGGAACCAGAAATAGAGGAAGACCGAGACACCATAAATATAAATGCGAATGCGGTGCAAATGATGGTGTTATAAACAAAATAATGAAAGGATCATTAAGATGGTTTGGACATATGGAAAGAAAGAATGAAGAAAGAATGGTAAAAAAATATATGTAAACGATGCAAATGGAACCAGAAATAGAGGAAGACCGAGACACGTAAATATAAATGCGAATGCGGTGCGAATGATGGTGTTATGAACAAAATAATGAAATGATCATTAAGATGGTTTGGACATATGGAAAGAATGAATGAAGAAAGAATGGTAATAAAAATATATGTAAACGATGTAAATGGAACCAGAAATAGAGGAAGACCGAGACACCATAAATATAAATGCGAATGCGGTGCGAATGATGGCGTTATAAACAAAATAATGAAATGATCATTAAGATGGTTTGGACATATGGAAAGAATGAATGAAGAATGAATGGTAAAAAAAATATATGTTAACGATAAAAATGGAACCAGAAATAGAGGAAGACCGAGACACCATAAATATAAATGCGAATGCGGTGCGAATGATGTTGTTATAAACAAAATAATGAAAGGATCATTAAGATGGTTTGGACATATGGAAAGAATGAATGAAGAATGAATGGTAAAAAAAATATATGTAAACGATGTAAATGGAACCAGAAATAGAGGAAGACCGAGACACCATAAATATAAATGCGAATGCGGTGTGAATGACGGCGTTATAAACAAAATAATGAAATGATCATTAAGATGGTTTGGACATATGGAAAGAATGAATGAAGAAATAATGGTAAAAAAAATATAAGTAAACGATGTAAATGGAACCAGAAATAGAGGAAGACCGAGACACCATAAATATAAATGCGAATGCGGTGCGAATGATGGTGTCATAAACAAAATAATGAAAGGATCATTAAGATGGTTTGGACATACGGAAAAAATGAATGAAGAATGAATGGTAAAAAAAATATATATTAACGATAAAAATGGAACCAGAAATAGAGGAAGACCGAGGAAAACGTGGCACGATAAAATAAATCAAAAATTGAATGTCGGCCATGTGAAGAGTCAGAGAAATCGACGCGTGCATGACACGATGTATGAATGTTGAGGAAGCGATAGAAATATGTGAGGAAAGAAAAGTGTGGAAGTCCTTCGGGGAGACGGCGTGATGGTTAGTTAGTTAGTTAGTTAGTAAAAAATCTCTTTCAATTAATCAGAGCTTTCATCAGAGATCTTGTTGAAATTTCCACTTTTTAATTGCTTTTTCTCCGCGTGTAAGTAAATTAGGAATTGCTTTTCGAGTGGTTGATTGTGTGCAGAACGGAAAGACAAGTTATTAGATTTGGCGAATTGACTGTAAGAAAACCTTCGTTTGGGATAGGTACGCGGATTCATTATGGAAGCTGGCGAGCTTTGCTAATTGAATTCTGGATATTCGCAAGTTGGCTGGAAGCTAACAAGTGGACTTGATTCAAGATTTGCATTAGAATTAAGCAAATTGTACAGAATTTGAGGGAGTCTGAGCTGGCGAACTAGACTCATATGCATCCAGTAATTTAATTCAACAATACGGGTTGACCGATTGCGTTATTGTTACGAAGTAATGCAATCAAATATATAAATATGCATATTTATATTTTTGTGAATGTATACTTATACTTGTAAACGAATCCTGGATTTCACCCACGGTGGGTTATTAATTCATGAATTTTAATTGTATCTCAATAGAGACGAAGATGCAAAGTGGAAACTGAACATGGTTGATCAGGTGTTTACAGGACTTATGACCTGTCATTGGTTGGGTTAAGCGCACGCACACACATATTATAATCATTCTGGTCAAATTCTTTGGCATATAGATGGGAGTGACATCTCCAGGCGGCTTCTAACAATGCGCTAATGGCGATAGCCTTTCACATTGTGTTAATAAAGTAGTTCTGCTAAATGCTAAAAATTAATCTCCATAGATGGCGTAAGTATGTGGATTATATAGAGTAATCTTAAAAAGATTAACATATGTAATCAAAATCTTCATAGATGGCATATTGAAACTGACGTGTGAAGTTAGGCATAGATTTGTAACATATATACAACTTACGAAAATTTGTCTTACATAGTCATAAAGAAAAAGGTGGAATGGGGAATGTTGTAATTACATAAAGCGTGCGCTTAACCCAACCAATGACAGGTCATAAGTCCTGTAAACACCTCGATCACCATATTCAGTTTCTAGTTTGCATCTTCGTCTCTTTTGAGATAAAATTAATCCTTAAATATTGAAACACTATTTATAATTAGGGCATAGATTTATATTCTCTAAAAATGTTACTAATATTCTTTTAAGGATTAATTGTATCTCAATAGAGACGAACATGTAATTTTTTTTGGAAACAGAATATAGTAGTAGCTTACAAATAATCTTAATAGATGGCGCTAGTGTAGTTTGACCTAAAAAATGTAAAGTTATTTAAAATAGTAGCATATATACAAGTTCCAAAAATTTGTCAGACGTGGTAGTCGTAAGAAGGGCGGAATGGGGAATGTTGTTAACATAAAGTGATCGCTTAACCCAACCAATGATAGGTCATAAGTCCTGTAAACGTACATATTCTGTTTCCAAAAAAAAAATTACATCTTAGTCTCTATTGAGATACAATTAATCCTTAAAAAATGAATAACCCGCAATGGGTAAAATCCAGTATTTGTCTACAAAAGTATTTGTATACATTAAAAAAACAAAAATATTATTTTATTTTATATAACCTTATGTTTGATGTTTACTAGAAAAAAACATGATCTTTTCTGTGACAAACTATTTATTTTACTGTACAATTAATAGTTTTCCTATATTTTCAGGGGTTGGACTTAGTCGATCATTTGCAAGATTTTTTTAGACGAGAGAACGACCTCTCGACGTCAGTCAGAGTCAATCAGAAAGAACTTGTACGAGATTGCGTAAGTCCTCCCTTTTACAATAGTGTTTATAACACTTTATTCAACTGATATCATATATCCTGATATCACCATTTGAAATTCGCTGTTCTCGCCCGTACAATGTACGTCTACTAGCAGTGGCGGTACTCCCATAGAAGCCCAGAAGCCCGGCTTGCGTAAGAACTTTTGTATCGAACCCCCCAAATCTATAATAAGTAATCATTTTCCCACATAAACCAAAAACCCACCGAATCACCTTTCAACAATGTTCCCATCAGACGTAAAATGATAGCCACAAGAGCCTAACTTCTTTTGATTCAAAATTTCTTATGTAAGCCGGGCTTCTGGGCTTCTATGGGAGAACCGCCACTGTCTACCAGATGTGCACTATCTGTTTCTCTCTTATTTATTTGTACGAGCAAGATGTATTATTTATCACACAGAAATAACTTTAAAATAGAGCATTTGTGAGATATTCTTTGGACAAAGATTATCTTCGTAAGCATTTTTGACGGTTTAGTGAAAGATATGGCATTTTAGTAGTCATAACTGCAAATAGAAATATATCCACAGAAGCAAAGATGGCAGTATACCATGGAGTTCTAATGCCAACCCTCATGTATGCAAGTGAAGCTTGGAGCTGGCAAAAGAAGGATGAAAGCAGGATAAACGCCGTAGATATGAGATCACTAAGAAGAATGTGCGGGAAAATGTTGTATGATAGAATACTGAACGATGAAATAAGAAAGAAATGTAAGGCAGATGACTGCATCATGAATAAAATTAAAAAGGATCCCTGAGATGGTTTGAACATATGGAACGAATAGATGAGAGCAGAATGGTTAAAAAGTTGTACACAAGCAGCGTGAGTGGGACAAGAAGCCGAGGACGACCAAGGAAAACATATCATGACCAAATTAATCTATTACAAAAAGGCGGCCACATTCGAAGTCGGAATAATCGACGTGCGTGCATGGTACGATGTATGAATGTAGAGGAAACCAGAGAGGTATGCCAGGATAGGCCTTTGTGGCGATCCAACCTCTCTGCCTACCATGGTACGATGTATGAATGTAGAGGAAACCCGAGAGGTATGCCAGGATAGGCCTTTGTGGCGATCCAACCTCTCTGCCTACCATGGTACGATGTATGAATGTAGAGGAAACCCGAGAGGTATGCCAGGATAGGCCTTTGTGGCGATCCATCCTCTCTGCCTACCCCTCCGGGGAATGGCGTGATGGTTAGTTAGTTAGTTAGTTATAGCATTTTAAGGGTTAATTTTTTAATCATAATGGATTGATCTAGCTTTTACAATTAAAATATATGTAATTTCGTGTGGTTGGAGTGTTAAATGCTTATTTCGCTGGGCCAAGTACAAGTCCTTATTTCTTTATCTGATCCATTCAATAGGGTTTCAAATTATATAATCAATAATGTTGAAATATCATGTTGTTTCCGCAAAATAATGAACGATCGAGTTAATAATTATTATAAAAACGTATTTTGTACCTGATTGGGTATCCATAATATGGGCAGTAGACAGAAACCCTTGATCCAACGAGGGTTTTGATAGGACCTATAGGTCTTATGTAAGGTGACCCTAGAACAAAGAGTAAACACATGTTAGTCATTTTTTAAATATTATCATAATACAACTTTTCATTGATCAAGCACTGTTTTTCTTATAGTATAATCTAGACATTTTTGTTAACGTATAGAATAATCGTCTAGCCAACGAAAGCGCGGTCTTCCCACGCTGCGTCTTTTATGGAAGTGCGATCCGCTCACGAGTTAACTCAAAGAGTCGAGTCACTTTGATGAGCGAGTGAGCGATGATTCACAAAAAAGAGCGACAGCTTAATGATCCGCCGGCTAACTAACTAACTAACTAACCATTACGCCGTCTCCCCGGAGGGGTAGGCTGAATGAATGGAACGCCACACTGTTCTGTCCTGACATACTTCTCTCGCTTCCTCTACATTCATACATCTTGTCATGCACGCACGTCGATTTTTCCGACTCTTCACGTGACCGACATTCAATATTTGATTGATTTGATCGTGCCACGTTTTCCTAGGCCTTCCTCTATTTCTAGCTCCGTTCACGCCGTTAACATATACCTTCTTTACCATTCTGTCTTCACTCATTCTTTCCATGTGTCCAAACCATTTTAATGACCCTTTCCTTATTTTGTTCATAACACTTTCATTCGCACCACATTCACTTCTTACACTTGCAATTGTCACTCTATCATATACAGATTTGCCACACATCTTAGAGATCTCATTTCTACTGCATTTATTCTAATTTCATCCTTCTTTTGCCAGTTCCATGCTTCACTTCCATACATAAGGGTCGGCACAAGAACACCATTATGCACTGCCATTTTAGCTGTTTTGAATAGGCTTTTGTTTGCGATGACAACTTTAAGTGCACCATCTACTCTGTTGCCTGCCCCAACCCTTCTTTCAATATCCTTCTCCACCCTCCCTTTCTTTGTAAACATACTTCCTAAATAAACAAATTCATCCACTTGTTTCAGATTTTCACCGTTCGCGGTCATCCGCTAGCTGAATCGTAAATGAGTCGACTCTTTTGTGAGCTGAATATCTCGGTCAGCAAAGTGAGCCGACTCTTTTTCATAGCTCACAGCTCATTATTTTGAGTCGTTTATAAAAACGAACTTCCAAAATGAGCTAAAAAAAATGGTCGTCGCCAAATGACTCAAAATGATGAGCCGCGAGTTATGAAAAAGAGTTGGTTCACTTTGATGAACGGAACCGTTCAGCTCTGACCCCTGAGGTGATTCACTTTACCCACCCCAAGCGTCTTTCCTTCGGTTTTATGAATGCATACAAGAGACGCTTACTGACACTTCGCTCATTTTGGCACCTACATCCAACCCTTTCAGCTCTTTCATACGTATGTATTATTAAATATGTATATATTTTATTTATTTATTAATAACTAGCTCTTATGACCACCTCAGAGAAGTAAGGTCACAGGTGGATAGGGCTGCAGCGGTTGCAGGCTGCCTGAAAGATGTCATATGGAGAAACAAGGACATGAGGATCGACAGCAAGGTACGCATCTTTTAGACCTGTGTGCGACCAATCCTCACATATGGCATTGAATCGAGGGCAGACACTGTCAAGACAAAGAGCATGCTCAGGACAACCGAGATGAAAACACTCCGCGCTTTAGCTGGCAAGACCCTACGTGATCGAGTTAGGAATACAGCAATCCGAGAAATCTGCGAGGTCGAAGATGTGGCCAGATGGGGACGTCAAAGACGGCGATACTGGCATCAACACGTAGAAAGAATGAGCTCAAATAGGATACCACACATAGCTCTCCATGGAACGCCAAACGGACAACGCCGACCAGGAAGACCCCCGAAACGGTGGAGAGAAAGCTGGAGTTCAGCGTCTCAAGAGAACCCGCCTGAAATAACAGACTCTTGAGTCTACCAAAAGTGAAGAAGAAGATATTATTTTCAGTATGTATATATGATTAAATCTTACCAAAAACGTCTATGCGGGCCTCGTGCGTGATGGACTCGTTGTTGGGCCCCACCGCCGTGCAGGAGTACGTGCCGGCGTCTTCAGGTAGCGCGCGTGACAGGTTGTAGGAGGCCCGCGGACCCGCTGCTGTTGTCAACGGTTGTCCATCCCTGGCCCACAGCAGGCGGGTGGCCCCGCGCGCCGCGCACCACAGTTGCAGAGCGGCGCCCGGCGTCAGCGCCGCGGCGCGGAATCTCTCCGTCAGCATGGGCGCCTGCCGCTTCTCTCGTCTCACACCTGAAAATCATACACTTTTAGAATACTAATTAAATACATACTTATACAAATTTCAACGTGCCTACATTATATCTACGTTTTGCCGACGACATCGTACTCGTGAGCAACACTCCGGAGGAACTAGCTGAAATGCTGAAAGAACTAAAGGATCTTATATGTAGGTTTGAATATAAACCTGGCAAAGACCAAGGTGATGGGCACGGAAAGGCTTGAAATCAACGTGGACAGCAACAGAATTAAGAATGTCCAAGATACCTGGGACACAATATTCGATTGGGCCGAGATAACCAAACCGCAGAGCTAAAAGTAAGATTTGAACTAAGCTGGGCAGCTTTCGGAAACATGAGTTACATCCTTAAAAAAACGGAAAATACCGATCAACCTGAAACGAGAGGTCTATGAAGCCTGCGTTCTGCCATTTGATACTTATGGTCTTGAAACTGTTACATTGTCCAAACAAAGTGCCGAGATACTACGAGTGACCCTAATAGCCATGGAAAGAGCAATGTTAGGAATAAGCCTAAGAGACAGATTCAGAAATGATACGGTGAGAGAAAAAACAAAGGTCACTGACATCATCCACCGGGTGGCGACTCTAAAATGGAAATGGACAGGTCATGTAGCCAAAATCACAGATAAAAAGTGGACAAGAATACTGCTGACTTGGAGACCGTGGACGGCAGAGAGAAGTGCAGGGCGACCGCAACTACGGTGGAAGGATGATTGAATAGACACGTCGGAATAACCTGGATGCAGTCTGCACAGGACAGAGTGACGTGGAAGCGAATGGAGGAGGCATTTGTCCAGGAGTGGACTGGAATAGGCTGAGGAAGAAGAAGAAGAAGAAGAGAGTAGAGTAAGTCAGAAAAGAACAGTGTGGCGGTTTATCTATCCCTTCTGGGAGACGGCGTGATGGTTAATTAGTTAATTATACAGTAACCAACCATGACAATTTAAGCACAAATAATATAATTTTTGTTCGTGTTTGCTTCCTTTGATTTTCCGACGACTAGAAAGTACATCAGATCTTTTCAGTGCACTCGCTAGATGTCACCCCTCCTCTCTAAGGGTGGTATGTAAGGGTAGTCACCAGAACACTGTTACGGCGGCCCTAATCGGGGATTTCCCGCGCCGCAGTCAGCAACTCGCGTTTCCTGATCGCGAGGGAATTATCTTTCATACAGAACGGGGTTGCCAGAGTTCATTTTCATGGTGTATACTCGATTTGATTTTATAATAAACTATTAATTTTCATTAAATGTTAACTTATATTTATCATTATAATTAAAATTACTAACTAACTAACTAACCATCACGCAGTAACCCTTCCACCTTAATAGATAACTCCACCCCCTTTTTGTATACGAGAGATTACTCTGTTTTATTTTATTGTTAAAATTTTGTGTAAGTGCTGTTATATTTATTCAATAATGAATCCACAACACAAAGCGATGGTGAATATAGAAGACATAAAAATATATATTAGATTCTGATTTTGAAAATTTGGTTTGGTTCACGTGGTGCTCCTGTGAATTTGGAGATATTTCGTGTATAAGTGAATTGTTTTGGTCAATTTAACTGTTGCCGCACTTTAATATAGTTAATTGTGACACGTGATACGTTTGTACTGTTTTGCTGTTAAAATTATATATGTTTTTTCGTTTTTATAAAGAATTTTGACAGGTGTAAAAATAAAATTTTCATTTGTTTCAATGAAAATTTGAACAATTTCTTCAATATTATTTTAAAGTTCTTGCTGGTTAAGTGCCTTATTACAGCTAATTTAAAAAAAACGGTGGATACGTGTAACATAAATTAAATAAACACAAAAGTCCGGATCGTCCATGTCAACATGCGCAATATCGAAAAAAATATTATGTGTTATTACATTATGTGCTAAATTTAAAAACCGGTGGATTCGTGGAACATAAATTAAGTAGTCAATATGTGCGCCGTCTAAAAAGAACATTTTGTGTTAAATTATTTTTATTTTATTTTTTTATTTTATATCATTGTATTTTATATTGTTTGTTTTAGATTTATTTTGTGGGTGTTGGACGATCGAAGTGTGCGCGGGAGACGCCTATTGGTGGCGATGAGGTTCGCAACCCATCACACCGCGTCTCCCGCGGGGCGAAAAGAGAAGGATGGAGTGCCGCATCAGTAAAAATGTGACAGTCCATTCTTTATGCCTATCATTTCGGGGAGACGGTGTTAGTTAGTTAAAAATATATATTTTAATGTCAATAGCTTTTTGATCGCGCCTCGTATACTTTTGTAAATGTGACATAATACCTTTCGTCAGTTATACAGTCGTATATTTTAATTACGTAGGGGCCGTTGTTGTTATTTTTAATTATTTTAATGGCAACCCTGAACCCTTTACGCCGCTCGCAACACTGCAACCCCCTGCACGACTCGCCGTATTATTTGAGGAGGGATTTTTCCTGATTAAAACACCAAGCATTAGCGCGGATTGCGATGGATTTTCAGTTTTTTTCGGTCGCATTGCAATCGCGGGCCACACTACAAAATGTAGTAAGTAAAAAAATAGAAAATGAAAATTGCTTTTTGTCACAATTTTAAAACCAAGATGTCTTCCATTATAATAATGAGATTGGAATGTTTTATTTTCGTATTCGAATTGGTGAAGAAAATAATAAAACCTTTAGGTTTTAGATACTCCATTGTTTTAATTTAACTAACTAACTAACCATCACGCCGTCTCCCCGAAAGGGTAGGCAGAAAGAATAAACTGTCACACTTTTACTGATGCGGCACTCCACCCTTCTTTTTTCGCTCTGCGGGAGACGCGATGTGATGGGTTGCGAACCTAATCGCCACCAATAGGCATCTCCCGCGCACACTTCGCTCGTCCAACACCCACAAATTAATCTTAAACAAATAATATAAAATACAATCATATAAAATAAAATAAAAACAATTTAACACAAAATGTTCTTTTTAGATGGTGCACATATTGTCTATTTAATTTATGTTCCACGTATCCACCGTTTTTTTAATTTAGCACATAATGTTATAATAAATAATGTTTTTTCGATGTTGCACATGTTGACATGGACGATCCGGACTTTTGTGTTTAATTTCATTTCATTTATTTATTTTAACATATCGAAACATTACATAACTAATTTTCAATATACTAAAGATACAAAATATTATTAATAAAAAGTTTGAGAGACACAATAATTCGTAATACCTACACAATAAAATAATATGACAAACAAACCATCACGCCGTCTCCTCGCAGGAGTAGGAAGAGAGAATGAACCGCCACACTACTCTATCCTGGCACACCTCTCTAGCTCACTCCACATTCATACAGCGATTCATATACGCACGTTGATTCTTCCGACTTCTAACACGACCAACCTTTAAAATTTGATCAATTTGACAACCTTTCTTTCGATGTCACTATCCGTTCGACCATCCGCTGTGGACATGCTACTTAAATACACAATTTCACTCACCTGCTTCAAGTTCTCTTCGTTCACACAAATGTTACAAACTATCATTTGCTCTTCCCTTTCAAAAACCATCACATTTGACTTTCCGACATTCATAATTAAATCGTTAGCCCTGCATACCTCATACATTCTTAACAACAAGACTTGTAATTCGTTCCCACTATCTGAAACGAGAACGGTACCGCGTAAAGCAGACAATTTATAGACAAATCACTCATCTTAGCACCAGCATTTATTCCTATATAAAATAATATGATGTACCCATAGTGACAATAAAGACAGAGCCTCCCTCAGGTGAGCTACACTATCACTTAAGACACGATTTAACCCTTAACGTACCGTGTTCAAAACAAAACGCTTGCTCCCATGTGGTAAGTTCAGTTTACCGCTAACTTTATCTAAATATCAAGCATATGACTAGATGAATCAAAATTTAATTTATGTCATCTTGTAGGAAATTTCATTAGGAATAGATCGATATCTATAACATACATGGATTATTTGAAAAACATATCATTATTAATTTTTTTCTGGAACCATGCGATTTCTGATATGGAATGCGTCACAGCATACGATCGACTACACATCAGGTATAAACTTGTCTGCGCGCCGCAGCCGGCGAGGCGAGACATTACGAGATTTTACGTATGATAAAGGCACCTAGGCAAAATGTATAGTACGTTCAAGACAACGAGTACGTATTAATATTTGTCCCTTTTGGTAAAGTGTTAATATTTTCACAGTTCTGATATTATTAAGTTGCGTTCTGCGTTTCCATCAACAGTCGGTATTATTACGTACCTATTGAAAAAGCCAAAGATATAATTTATAATACGTTCAAAACAGCGAGTAAGTATTTGTCACTTTTGATAAAGTTGTAAATATTAGCAAAACAAATTCTACCTTAACACGAATGAAGGTGAGGGCAGTCTTAGAAAATATTTTTTTTGGGATGAAGGAAGTAATTTTTTGCTTTTTTTTTATTACGAAATATTGAGAACACTTCAATGGAGGATTACAATTTTTTTTATAATATTAGGGTTCATAGGTTTTAAGAAAATCAACTTTAAATTGGCAGTGGAAACTCAATTGACCACATGGCAACGCGACGGTTAACAACGATATTGCTCTACCTACCGGCATAACCATTGGCAGGTTGGTTCTGAGATAAAATAATATGTGGCTCCTTTGTCGAAGATGAATATCAAGGACGAACAGACATACATCACTCAGGATTTCTGAGTTGTGTATACAACCGCCTATCAGTCGAAAGAAGTGAACACCCAAGTGAATATCTCGTCTTCTCTCGAGTGACTAGTAGCCCAGCATTCCCCATCAAAAAATCAGCCGGATAGAGCCACGGGTAATATCCATACTCACACCCACAATCTCGGAATCCATCAAAGTATTGGTCGAATATAGCTAGGGATGCTAGGAAGACATATGTAGTCACTCGGAAGAAGGCGATACCTTCACTTGGGCGTTCAATTCTTTCGACTGATACTTCATTGATCATATGATTAATTGGTGTATCAAACTTATGCATATATTTAATGATTAAATGAAACTTTATTGTACATTTCATGAGGGAATTAATCTTTAATGAGTTAATGAATCTTTATCATATAATTAATTGGTGCATCGAACATAAGCATATATTTAATGAGTGAATGAATCTTTATTATATATTTAATTATTGAATGAATATTTATTGTTTATTTCACGAGCGAATTAATCTTTAATGAGTTAATGAATTTTTATCAAATAATTAATTGGTGTATCAAACTTTAACATATATTTCATTAGTGAAATTATATTTATTATATATTAATAGATTGAATGAATCCTTATTGTACATTTCATGAGGGAATTGATCTTTAATGAGTTAATGAGTCTTTATCATATAATTAATTGGCGTATCAAACTTTAGCATATATTTAAGGAGTGAATGAATCTTTATTATATATTTAATTATTGAATGAATCTTTATTGTACAGTTCATGAAGGAATTGATCTTTAATGAGATAATAAGTCTTTATCATATAATTAATTGGCGTATCAAACTTAAGCATATATTTAATGAGTGAATGAATGTTTTTTATATATTTAATTATTGAATGAATATTTATTGTATATTTCACGAGCGAATTAATCTTTAATGAGTAAATGAATTTTCATCATATAATTAATTGGTGTATCAAACTTTAGCATATATTTCATTAGTGAAATTATATTTATTATATATTAATAGATTGAATGAATCCTTATTGTACATTTCATGAGGGAATTGATCTTTAATGAGTTAATGAGTCTTTATCATATAATTAATTGGCGTATCAAACTTTAGCATATATTTAATGAGTGAATGAATCTTTTTTATATATTTAAAGATTGAATGAATCTTTATTGTACATTTCATGAGGGAATTTATCTTTGATGAGTTCATGAATCTTTATCATATAATTGATTGGTGTATCAAACCTTAGCATTTATTTAATGAGTGAAATTATCTTTATTATAAATTAAAATATTGAATTAATCTTTATTGTACATTTCATGAGGGAATTGATCTTTAATGAGTTAATGAGTTTTATCATATAATTAATTGGCGTATCAAACTTTAGCATATATTTAATGAGTGAATGAATCTTCATTACATATTAAAATATTAAATGAATCTTTATTTTACATTTCACGAGGGAATGTATATTTAATGAGTTAATAAATCTTTATCATATAAATAATTGATGTATCAAACTTTAGCATATATTTCATTAGTGAAATTATCTTTATTATATATTTAAAGATTGAATGAATCTTTATTGTACATTTCACGAGCGAATTAATCTTTAATGAGTTATAATTAATTGGTGTATCAAACTTAAGCATATATTTAACGAGTGATAGAATCTTTATTATACTCGTATATTAAAATTTGAATGAATCTTTATTGTACATTTCGTGAGGGAATGAATTTTCAGTTATTTAATGAATCTTTATCATATAATTAATTGGTGTATCAAATTTGAACGTATATTTAATGGTTTAATGAATATTTAAAAACATGTATTTAATAAGAGACTAATAATAATTTCATTTTAATAACTAAATAATATTTTCATTTTTTGATTATGAGAGGAGAATGGCACGTTTTGCAGTACGCGCATCGATTTCAAACTACTGGTTAGGCGAAAATATTACTTTTTCAGTAAAAAAAATTCTTTGGTCGTCGTTCCAATTTTGAATAATTGAAAATTTTAGTCAGGCGCTCCGATCGTTAAGAAATAATGACTACATTTTTTGCTTTCCCGTTAACTATAAAATGTCGGATTTAAAACACGGCACAATTAAAAAAATTTGAATCGAAACAGTATGATGAAAATAATATTTCTATAATATAAAATAGTTTTTGTGAGGTAGATTCAAACAAAGGGTTTGGTTTACATGTTGCAGGTCGCCCTGCACTTCATGCTCGGAATAACCTCGAGTGACAGAATCCGAAAACCCGCAATGGGTGAAATCCAGTATTCGTATACAAGTATATGTATACATTAAAAAAATATTATAAAACATATCTGGTCAAAGTTTGGCATATAGATAGGAGTGACATCTCCAGGCGGCTTCTAACAATGCGCTAATGGCGGGGTAGCCTTTCACATTGTGTTAAAAAAATGTTCTGCTTAATGCTTAATAAACATAAATCTTCATAGATGGCGTTAATATGTAGATTATATAGATTAATCTTAGAGATTAACATATATAATCAAATCTTCATAGATGGCGCATTGAAACTGACATGTGAATTCTCGTGTTGGACTTTAACATATATACAACTTCCAAAAATTTGTCAGACATGGTTATAAGAAAGGTGAAATGGGGAAAGTTGTAATTACATAAAGCGTGTGCTTAACCCAACCAATGACAGGTCATAAGTCCTGTAAACACCTTGATCAACCATATTCAGTTTCCAATTTGCATCTTCGTCTCTATTGAGATACAATTAAATCATAAATATATTCGATCAACAAACCGACAAAAGACAATAGCGGGAAAGACTCTTCAAGATTTTAAACTTCAATGTGATGATCTCAAGGATTGATTGTATCTCAATAGAGACGAAGATGTAAATTCTTTTTGGTAAATAGAATATGGTGGTCGAGGCGTTTACAGGACTTATTTACCATCACCACACATTTGTCTTAGAGATCTCATGTCTGCCGCATTTATTCTACTTTCATCCTTCTTTTGCCAGTTCCATGCTTTACTTCCATACATAAGGGTCGGCACAAAAACACCATTGTGCACAGCCTTCTTAGCTTTTTTGGATAGGCTTTTGATTGCGATGATAACTTTAAGTGCACCATTTACTCTGTTGCCTGCCACAACCCTTCTTTCAATATATTTTCCCACTCTCTTATCTTTTGTAAACAAACTTCCTTCTTCTTCTTCTTCTTCTTCTCCTTATAGACTTTTGGTCTGTTCCTGAAATCAGGCTGGGGCTTGGGAGGTTGACTCCCAACTATCTCTCTATCTCTTCAGCGGTCTTTCGGGGGGACGGCAGCCGGCAGGAATCTGATGCGCCACAGCGTGTGGGATTCTGGTGGGATCCATCCTCTGCACGTGCGCATTCCAGTATCTTCTGCGTTGTCTGCCCCATCTCACGACATCCTCCACCTTGCAGATCTCGCGATGGCCGTGTTCCTCACCCTGTCACGAATAGTCCTTCCTGCTATCATCCTCAGCGTCCTCATCTCTGCAACCCGTACTTTAGCCTTCGTTCTTGTGGTATCCGCTCTGGTCTCAATGCTATATGTCAGTATAGGCCTTACGCAGGTATTATATATTCTGACCTTAATGTCTTTTCTCATATACTTGTTTTTCCATATTATATTCTTGAGACAACCTGATACCACCGAAGCCTTGTTGACTTTTCCTCTTGTTTCACTGACAAGATCATTTTGACTGAGCAGATCCACTCCCAGATATCTAAACTTCATAAATAAACAAATTCATCCACTTGTTCCAGATTTTCACCGTTTACACTAATGTTGCAGTCTGTCTTGTTATATTAATAAAATGTATACAATAAACCGAAGAAAAGGTACATGATTCAACGATACACAAGTAACTCATGAAATTATTACCGACATATTCAATTACCGCATATTACACAAAATACGTTTAATACGAAAAAAGACCCATTGCTGACGCTATCAAAAATCTTTTCCCTTTGGGATCAATCTGTCTCTTTTATTCTCGACGTTACTTCATGCGATGGAAGGAGACAGACGTAATCCTCAGTAAATAATCGGAAAAGGGGTGATATTATTCATACTAAGGCAGAGAAAAGCGTATACAAAGCGGTTTGCTACAGCGGCATAGTGAACCTTTCGAAAACTCATGCACTAACTAATATTTAAATTAATGAAACACTATAAAATAAATGGGTGAAATGAGACCTCTTTAAGGACTATCTACTCGTATACTATACACAAGAGCTTGCCGAGAAAAAAACGTTGAATTTAATGTATAAAATAAATGTTGTTACTTGAAAGTTTTTTGCAGAATATTATTGTTTCTTGAACAATGATGTAAAACTCCATATTAAATAATTAATACGAATAAAAACATCGATTTCCCTTTTAATATAATGAATGGGAACGAAATGTTTCGCCTTTCTAAGGCATTATTAAATGTCTTAACTAACCATCACGCCGTCTCCCCAAAGGGGTAGACAGAAAGAATGGACTGCCCCGTTTTTCTTTCATTCTCTGATTCCTCACGTGGCCGATTTTCAATATTTGATTTATTTGATCGTGCCACGTTTTCCTCGGTCTTCCTCTATTTCTAGTTCCATTTACATACATCGTTAACACATAATTTTTTACCATTCTTTCTTCATTCATTCTTTCCATATGTCCAACCCATCTTAATGATCCTTTCATTATTTTGTTCATAACACCATCATTCGCACCGCATTCACTTCTTTTATTTTCATTCGACACTCTATCATACACAGAGTATCAACACATTCGTCTAAGAGATCTCATTTCTACTGCATTTATTCTACTTTCATCCTTATTTATCCGGTTCCATGCTTCGCTTCCATACATAAGGGTCGGTACAAGAACACCATTGTGCTCTGCTATTTTAGCTTTAACTTTATGATCTGATTATGAATGTGAATAATTCTAAAGTTATGATTTTCGAAAAAGAAGAAATCATGACAGTCTACAACATAAGCGTGAATGGTGAAATTCTGGAGCAAGTAGATGAGTTTGTATATTTGGGTAGTATGTTTACAAAATATGGTTGAGTGGAGAGGGATTTTGAAAGAAGGGTTGGGGCTTCAACAAAGTGAATGGTGCACTTAAAGTTGTCATCGCAAATATAAGGCTAATATACTATATGACAATTAATTTTAAATTATTACACTTTAAGATATGTTTTGTTACAACTTTAAGTGCACCATTCACTTTGTTGCCTGCCCTAACCCGCATTTCAATAGTTAAGTTAGATAAAATTGTAGATGAATAAATGTAATTAATTTGTATTAAAAAAAATCATGTTGTCAGTTTGAAGAGATAAGTTCAAGTCTGCTATACAGAGTTACATGGACGCGTGTTGTATGTAAAACGAAGCTTTCCCAGTATATTGAAATGGATTTGTGCTGACTCCCACATTACATGTACTCGGGAAATAGCTGATACTTGGTTTTGCGATAATCTTTAATGTGGACGGCTTGTCCCATTCTCCGGCAATATTCTCGTAAATTTCGATCAAATTCCTATGACGATTTATGGATTTCTGCCGTTGTAAGCGCTCCGGGACTTGTTCCCGCAGGATGCAATATTACGATTTACAGTACAGCTTTCTCGGTCCACGTACATTACCACACAATAGACAGCCTCTCAGATGCAAATTAGTAGAGTAAAATAGAGTAGAGAATCTCGAAGACATCATCCCGCGTCTTCCGTCCACGATGCACGTGGAATGCTTCATAAACAGCAATGCCAATAAGGACAGAGCGCAAGAGTTGGCGGGACTCATTGAAGACAAGTTAGTACTCTAGTTATTCACATTGAAGACAAGTTAGTACTCTATTTATTCACATTGAAGACTAGTTAGTACTCTATTTATTTACATTGAAGACAAGTTTGTACTATATTTATTCACATTGAAGACTAGTTAGTTCTCTATTTATTCACATTGAAGACAAGTAAGTACTCTATTTATTCACATTGAAGACAAGTTAGTACTCTGTTTATTCACATTGAAGACAGCCGTATACATCAGGCTAGGCAAGACATGGTGCCTATCCGAAAGAGATAAACGGAGACTAGAGGCTTTTGAGATGTGGTCCTATAGAAAACTATTAGGAATTTCCTGGAGAGACCACATTACAAATGAGGAGGTTCTCCAAAGAATCGAAGGAGGAAGGCACCTGCTCAGGACCTTGTCCGAAAGGCGTGCAAGATGGATCGGCCATGTAATACGACAAGAAGGCCTCTTGCATGCCATAATGGAGGGTATGACCGAGGGGACAAACTCTATGGGACGCCCACGCCGAGAGTACCTGGAGGACCTGTTGGTGGACATGCGCTGCTCATCATATGCAGATTTCAAAAGAGCCGCACAAGACAGGGAAGAATAGAGGAAATTGCTGCAAACCAATCCCAGGATTGAAATCAGAGAGAGATCTGTCATTTAAGTTACGACCTTCGTGGTAGAGTGGTTACGAGCTCTGACTTCCATGCCGAAGGTCCTGGGTTCGATTCCCGGCGATGGCAATGTGATTGTCACACTGTCTTTGGTCTGGTGTAGAATTCACGTGACAATAAAATGGCGATAGATTGGCTAGCTATCACAAGTCATGAGAATCAATAAAATAGCTAAAAAATAAAAATTGTATACAGTAATTGGGTCCAAACGACCTGTTGTGTACATAAAAAAAAAGTCACAAGCCATTTTATCCAAGTGATTCACAATAACGATTACAGCTGAATAAGTTACAATAAGTTCACACTTATTTAGCCAATAAAATTGCTCAAATTTGTTGCTGCAGAAGTCCAATGAATCCAAATATCGGGGTATGCTACAGATAAGGTTGGAAAACCCTGCTCTATTTGAAATATTAATATGAAATTTCGATACACCTTCATATATTATTTGCGCTCAACGGTGTCTTATCGAATTAACGTCTCGTTTACGTAATAAATCACAACGTAAGGAATCTGATTACCTTTGTTGCGAAGGGCGAGAGAAGGTGATAGTGGCAATAAATCACGATTTTCAGTTAACATTGGACGGGAAACTTAATTTCATTGAAAATGGAAAACTTATACAAAAATTAAATAAACAATTTATTGTTTCTACAATGATGTAAAACTTCATATTAAAACATGGTCTGCGGATAGATTCATGTGCTTATTCATGCGTAGCTTGAAGTTAAAATAATATTATAACTCTATATAATATTATATTTTACGCGACAGCTGTTTCATCAACCAATGTTGACATCATCAGGTGTTACAATAATATATCAAATGTCAAATTTTCACGATTTTTCGAATCTTTATGTGTATTTGTTCCTTTGTCAATTTAAATAATTTCTAAGGATTAATTGTATCTCAATTGAGACGATGATGTAAATTGTTTTTTTTCTGGTAACAGAATATGGTGGTCGAGGCGTTAACAGGACTTTTGACCTGTCATTGGTTGGGTTAAGCAATCGATTTATGTTAACAACATTCCCCATTCCGCCTTCTTACGACCACCACGTCTGACAATTATTTTCGAAAGATGTATATATGCAACAATGTTGAGGAACATTTCGCATATTTTAGTTCAATCTACACTAGCGCCATCTATTAAGATTAGATGTAATCATTAAGTAGAAAATTTTTACCGCATTTATTCTGCTCTCATCTTTCTTCTGCCAGTTCCATGCTTCGCTTCCATACATAAGGCTTGGGACCAGAACTCCATTTAATTATTAATTAAAATGAACTTCCATAAAGAGATTTCAGTAAAATCATTTTGAAAGATGTATATATGCTACTATGTTGAGACACACTTCACATATTTTAGGTCAATCTACACTTGCGCCATCTATTAAGAATACATGTAAGCATTATTTGTAAGAATTATTTGTAAGCATTATATTATAAGCATCTTTTAAGAATTATTGTAAGCAGTCTACAAGTATTTGTATACATTAAAAAAACAAAAGCCTATCCGAAAAAGCCAAGATGGCAGTGCACAATGGTGATCTTGTGCCGACCCTTATGTATGGAAGTGAAGCATGGAACTGGCAAAAGAAGGATGAAAGTAGAATAAATGCAGTAGAAATGAGATCTCTAAGACGAATGTGTGGCAAATCTGTATATGATAGAGTGACAAATGCAAGTATAAGAAGTGAATGTGGTGCGAATGAAAGTGTTATGAGCAAAATAAGGAAAGGGTCATTAAGATGGTTTGGACACATGGAAAGAATGAGTGAAGACAGAATGGTAAAGAAGGTATATGTAAACGGCGTGAACGGAGCTAGAAATAGAGGAAGGCCGAGGAAAACGTGGCACGATCAAATCAATCAAATATTGAATGTCGGACACGTGAGGAGCCGGAGAAATCGACGTGCGTGCATGACAAGAAGTATGAATGTAGAGGAAGCGAGAGAAGTATGTCAGGACAGAACAGTGTGGCGTTCCATTTTTTCTGCCTACCCCTCCGGGGAGACGGCGTGATGGTTAGTTACTTTTTAGTTTGTTAAAAAACAAATTGAATAATTTCTTTGATATACTTTTGAAGTTCTTGCTGGAGTTGAGTTAGGTACCTAAATATTTTAATTAAAAGAACGGTTAGTTACTGTTTATAGGAGAAAATATTAATGGTGGAAAATATAATATAATAATAATATTAAAAAAGTAATTAGAAGGAACAATTACACATAGTATAGGAACAAATAGACATAAAGATTCGAAAAATCACGAAAATTTGACTTTTGATATATTATTGTAACACCTGATGATGTCAACATTGGTTGATGAAACAGATGTCAACATTGGTTGATGAAACAGCGTAAAATAAAATGCAATTGTGATACAAAAAACAAAATTTATTCATTAACATTTTAAAATGTTAAGGTATCATAGTGTTTCGGCCCAAACAATGGACTATTTAACTATATAATATTTAATATATTTAACCCGTATGTATGGAAACCAAACATGGAACTGGCAAAGGAAGGATGAAAGTAGAATAAATGCAGTAGAAATGAGATCTCTTAGACGAACGTGTAGATACTCTGTGTATGATAGTGTCGAATGAAAGTATACATAAGAAGTGAATGCGGTGCGAATGATAGTGTCATGAACAAAATAATGAAAAGATTATTAGAAAGGGTTGTACATATGGAAAGAATGAATGAAGAAAGAATGGTAAAAAAAGTATATGTTGACGATGTAAATGGAACTAGAAATTGAAGAAGACAGAGGAAAACGTGGCACGATCAAATTTTAAATGTTGGCTACGTGAGGAGTCAGAGAAATCGATGCGCGTGCATGACACGATGTATGAATGCTGAGGTAGCGAGGGAAGTCAATTTGTGTCCTGTCTTAATAGATCAGTGTTTAGGAATGCCAAGATATTTTCGAACACTCAAGTACTTCGAATGTTGTATAATTCCCTGGTAAGAAGTCGGCTGTAATAAATTAGGTCCTTTCATATGAAATTGGCGTTTTGTATGGGAGGAACATAAAGTTGATTTTTTTAAATATAATATAATTTATTTAATCAAAGTATGTACCATTGCTATCTATGCACTTTTGCCATCTCATAGGTAGTTCATCGATCCCTTTACTAAAAAAACCATTCGGACGGGAATCAATAAAATCTTTGAAGTCGATTTGGACTGTCCCATCGGAGTTGAATTTTTTCCCTTGCAAGAAGTTATCCAAATTTCGAAAAAAATGTAATCTGTTGGGGCAAGGTCCGGAGAGTACGGTGGATGTCTTAGACATTCCAATTGAAGCTCTTCTAATTTGGTAGCCGTCTGTTGTGCAGTGTGTGGTCTAGCGTTATCATGAAGCAGCAGTGGCCTAGAGCGATTAACCAGCCTCGGTTGTTTAGCAGCTAGCTTTTCCATCATGGTTTGCAGTTGCTGACAATAGACATCTGCCGTAATCGTCTGGCCAGATTTAAGAAAGCTGCAGTGAACGACACCAGCACTAGTCCACCAAACGCTCACAAGTAACTTTTTTGGAGTCAATTTTCGCTTGGGGCATGGTTTGGCTGGTTCGGCAGGGTTCAGCCATTGCGATGAGCGCTTCCGATTATCATACAGGATCCACTTTTCATCACAGATAATGATTCGATTCAAAATCCCTTCATTATTGTGCCGGTTGAGTAATGCAACGCAGCAGTCAACGCGCGTTTGTTGATTTGCTTCACTCAATTCGTGAGGTACCCACCTTTCAAGCTTTTTCACCTTCCCAATTTGCTTCAAGTGGATTAAAACAGTTTTATCACTAACACCGCAGCCTGCAGCTAACTTGGACGTGGTTTGCGATGGATCCGCTTCCACAATAGCCTTCAATTCTTCATTATCAACTTTGGTCTCCGGCCGTCCACGGGGCTTGTTCTGCAGGTCGAAATTTCCAGAACGAAAACGTTGGAACCAAAAACGCACAGTGTTTTCTTTTGCGGCACCGTCGCCATACGAGTACACATCATTAATCCTTCGAGCCGTTTCTGCAGCACTGGTGCCACGGTGGAACTCGTACTCCTAAGTAACGCGATATTTCAAGTTTTCCATTTTGTAAACTGAGTGACGCGAAGAAAAAAAAAAACAATTGAGGGAAAAACAAATGAATTATATTTTTCGAAACACAAATACTTGAGTAAATAGCTGTATAAATTTGAATTTGGAATTCTTAACCAAAGAGAAGATATTTGAGATCAAAGTTGCCAGTACGGCAAAACGCCAATTTCATATGTAAGGACCTAATAGTTCCGTTATTTGGTCACCGCCTGGGATTCGATGGATCGCCTGGAGATCGCCTGGAGATCGCCTGGAGCGAGTGCAAAAAAAAATTCTGCGCTTTCTTTACCTTAGGGCGCGGGTATTACCAGTGGCTCTTTCCGACTGAATTTTTGCTAGGTATGCTAAGCTACCAATCATTGGAGAGTAAGAGGATTATTCACTTGGGAGTTCACTTCTTTCAGCTGATTGGTGGCTGTATACAAAACTCGGATGTCCTGAGTGATGTAGGTCTATTTATACCTTCGTCAAAGACAGCACAGATTGTTTTATTTGCCGCGCTGCAGAACCAACCTGCCAATGGTTATGCCTGTGGGTATGGCAATCTTATTGCTTAATCGGGTCACCTCGAAGGTCGACATATTTCGTGATAGTGTGAGTTGCCTCAGGGATGCAATATCAATGTTGTGATTGTTATCTCTGATGCCGTAGTATTTAAGTATTTTGTTATTTTTTTAAATGTAACTAACTAACTAACTTACCATCACGCCGTCTCCCCGGAGGGGTAGGCAGAAAGAATGGAACGCCACACTGTTCTGTCCTGACATACGTCTCTCGCTTCCTCTACATTCATACATCTTGTCATGCACGCACGTCGATTTTTCCGACTCCTCACGTGACCGACATCCAATATTTGATTGATTTGATCGTGCCACGTTTTCCTCGGACTTCCTCTATTTCTAGCTCCGTTCACGCCGTTTACATATACCTTCTTTACCATTCTGTCTTCACTCATTCTTTCCACGTGTCCAAACCATCTTAATGACCCTTTCCTTATTTTGTTCATAACACTTTCATTCGCACCACATTCACTTCTTATACTTGCATTTGTCACTCTATCATAAACAGATTTGCCACACATTCGTCTTAGAGATCTCATTTCTAACTAACTAACTAACTAACCATCACGCCGCCCCGAAAGGGTAGGCAGAAAGAATGGACTGTCACACTTTTACTGATGCGGCACTCCATCCTTCTCTTTTCGCCCTGAGGTGTGATGGGTTGCGAACCTCATCGCCACCGATAAGTATCTCCCGCGCACACTTCGATCTCATTTCTACTGCATTTATTCTACTTTCATCCTTCTTTGCCAGTTCCATGCTTCACTTCCATACATAAGGGTCGGCACAAGAACACCATTGTGCACTGCCATCTTAGCTTTTTTTGGATAGGCTTTTGTTTGCGATGACAACTTTAAGTGCACCATTTATTCTGTTGCCTGCCCAACCCTTCTTTCAATATCCTTCTCCACCCTCCCATCCTTTGTAAACATACTTCCTAAATACACAAATTCATCCACTTGTTCCAGATTTTCACCGTTTACACTAATGTTGCAGACTGTCATGCTTCCTTCTTTTTCGAAAATCATTACCTTTATAAATAAATAATTGAAATGAAATGAAATCAGAATATCTAGACATAAGAGAAGAAAAATTAGAAGTGCTAGATTATTAACCAAGGATATTAGGTGGCTTGTTTACAGAGACCAGTTTCCTTGCTTCAGAGAGCATAATAAAATGGTTCTTACGCAATCGCTTATTGAATCTGATACAAAACAAGTAATCGTTTTCGTGATGGAAAATTCTAGCAGATACAATGATAAAAATTACACAATCACAACGGACGGGCTGGCCTAGATGTAGCCGCCCCAGGCCCCTCGGAGAGCGCTATTCCCGCAAGTAATTAAACCTGTTATTACTGCTGTAATTACACCCTGTGACGTCACAAGGCCCGTCCGGGCGAGGAGATAAAGCACGAGACAGGGGTGACAGGAATATCACAATATAATAGTCACGGATGTCAGATTAACCAGTCAAAATGTGTACAGCGTTGATTCGAATTGCGTTCCATGAATACGAATTTGAATTTCATAATTTTATATTTATGGTGTCTCAAAAAAGTCGTTCAATACAAATTAGTTGAAAAATTAATGAGGTTTATGAGGTATCCGTTGCTTAACAGGTTCACTGCCAGCAGCGCGGCTCGCGCGTTCTTGTGACTGGCGATTTGCCGACAAACTTCCAAGTCTAACCCCAATAAATCACGAGTTCCGAGTAGTACCGGCAGAATGTAAGCCGTATTTTTTAGGTACTAAACGCGGGAGACGCGTTGCATAAAAAAACGTGGTATGCCAGGTAAAGTATAGCTCTTATTTAACACGTTCACTGCCGGCAACGCGGCTCCCGCGTTCTTGTGACTTTGGAGTTTTACCGACAGACTTCCAAGTATAACTCCAATAAATCACGAGTTCCGAGTAGTACCGGCAGAGTGTAGGCCGTAATTTTTAGGTAATAAACGCGGGAGACGCGTTGCATCAAAAAACGTGGTATGCCAGGTAAAGTATAGATCTTATTTAACATGTTCACTGCCGGCAACGCGGTTACCGCGTTCTTGAGGCCTTAGCATCAAAATATTGTATGATAGTCACGGATGTCTAATTAACCAGTCAAAATGTGTACAGCGTTGATTTGAATTGCGGTCGTGAATACGAATTATGAAATTCAAAATGTAATTATATTTATCGTGTCTCAAAAACGTCGTTCAACACAAATTTGTTGTAAAATTAATGAGTTTTATGAGGTATCTCTTGCTTAACACGTTCACTGCCGGCAACGCGGCTCCCGCGTTCTTAAGACTTTGGCGTCACAATCTAAAAGTCACGGATGTCAGATTAATCCGTAAAAACATGTACAGCGTTGATTTGAATTGCGTTCGGTGAATACGATTTATGAAATTCAAAATGTTATATTGAAGGTGTATCAAAAAAGTTGTTGCAAAATTAATGAGGTGGCTCTTGTTTAACACGTTCGCTGCCGGCAACGCGGCTCCCGCGTTCTTTGTCAATACGCCGACAGACTTTCAAGTATAACCCCGAAAAGTCACGAGTTCTAAGTAGTGCCGGCAAAATGTTAGCCACATTTGTTGACCGAGGTACAAAACGCGGGAGGCGCGTTGTCTCAAAAAAGTTAAAAGTTTTTTTTTTTAAATTTTCACAGATCTAATTTAACACGTTCACTGTCGGCAACGTGGCTCCCGCGTTCTTGAGACTTTGGAGTCACAATATGATTGTCACGGATGTCAGATTAACACGACAAAACGTGTACAGTGTTAAATCTATTTTATGGCATCTCAAAAAAGTCGTGCAACAAAAAATGGTAGCAAAATTTATGGGGTACACTAGGTATATTTTGCTTAACACGTTCACGGCCGGCAACGCGGCTCATGCGTTAAAAAACATATCTAACTAACCATCACGCCTTCTCGCCGAAGGGGTAGGCAGAAATACTGGACTGCCACACTATTTTTCCCTGACATACTTCTCTCGCTTCCTCAACATTCACACATTTTCGACTCACGTAGGCGATATTCAATTTGGTTTATTTGACCATGCCACGTTTTCCTCGGTCTTCTTATATTTCTAGTTCCATTTACATGGTTAAACTATAATTTTTTCACTATTTTTTCTTCATTCATTCTTTTCATGCGTTAAAACCAACTTAATGATCCTTTCATTATTTTTTTTATAACACTTTCATTTGCACCATTTACTTTTATATACATATTTAATAATCAATAAAAGAAAAAATGTTGTGTTTGGCATATAGATAGGAGTGTGACATCTCCAGGCGGCTTCTAACAATGCGCTAATAGCGGGGTAGCCTTTCACATTGAGTTAAAAAGATGTTCTGCTTATTGCTTAATAAACATAAATTTCCATAGATGGCGTTAGTATGTAGATTATAGATAGAGTAATCTTAAAAAGATTAACATATGTAATCAAAATCTTCATAGATGGCACATTGAAACTGACATGTGAAATCTGGCATAGGACTTTAACATATATACTTCTTCTTCTTCTTCTTCTTCCCTTTTTGTAGACTCAGGAGTCTGTTATTTCAGGCGGGTCCTCTTGAGATGCTGAACTCCAGCTTTCTCTCCACCGTTTCGGGGGTCTTCCTGGTCGGCGTTGTCCGTTTGGCGTTCCATGGAGAGCTATGTGTGGTATTCTATTTGAGCTCATCCTTTCTACGTGTTCATGCCAGTATCGCCGTCTTTGACGTCCCCATCTGACCACATCTTCGACCTCGCAGATTTCTCGGATTGCTGTATTCCTAACTCGATCACGTAGGGTCTTGCCAGCTATAGCGCGGAGCGTTTTCATCTCGGTTGTCCTGAGCATGCTCTTTGTCTTGACAGTGTCTGCCCTCGATTCAATGCCATATGTGAGGATTGGTCGCACACAGGTCTTGTAGATGCGTACCTTGCTGTCAGTCCTCATGTCCCTGTTTCTCCATATGACATCTTTCAGGCAGCCTGCAACTGCTGCAGCCCTATCCACCTGTGACCTTACTTCTCTGGGGAGGTCATTAGAGCTGGTTACTTCGCTTCCGAGATATCTGAATAGGTCCACCTGTTCAATCTCCTCCTGGCGTACGGAGACTTCGCATCTCAGTTGATTTCTTGCGAATGTCATACACTTCGTTTTTGGGGTGGATATGATCATGTTATACTTTGAACAGGATTCATCAAACTTTGAGAGCATTGCTTGCAAGTCGCTTTCATTTTCGGCCACGATTGTGGCGTCGTCTGCATAGCAAAGCATTCCAATTACTTTTTTACCCAGAGTGTACCCTAAATTGAGAGATGCAACCTCTGCAATGATGTTGTCCATGATGCAGTTAAAGAGAAATGGGCTTAAGCTGTCGCCTTGTCTGATGCCAAGGGATGTTTTTATGGCTTTAGTGAATTTCCCATTTGCTCTGATCCTTGTGTTGCCGTCTAGGTTGATCTCTCTTACCACATTAACAAGTGATGGGGGCGCCAACCTCGTGGTCAAAGTATTCAGGAGGTCCTTCAGCTTGATTCTGTCAAACGCTTTTGTGAGGTCGATGTAACACAGGTATGCTGGTTTATTATATTCCAATGCTTTTTCCTTTATCTGTCTGAGAGTAAATATTGCATCAGTGGTGGAGCGGTTCCTTCTGAATCCTTGCTGCTCTTCTCTGTTGGTGATGTGGGTTTCAAGTTTTTCTTTAATTATCATTGTAAATAATTTAAAGGTAGAGCACAACAATGATATTCCTCGATAGTTCTCTGGGTTTGTCTTTTGTCCCTTTTTAAAGATGGGTACTGTAATGCTTGATCTACAGTCTGCAGGTATAGTTGACGTGTCTAATATTTTGTTAAACAGTTTAGAGAGTTCAGTCGCTAGTCGGTTATCGGCGTACTTGAGCATTTCGTTGTGTATTTCGTCTGGTCCTGTTGATTTTCGGTTTTTTAGCTTTGCTATGGCTGCTTTGACTTCAGCTTCGTCAACAGTTTCTGAGTCTGTGATATTTTGAGGTGGTGGTGGTATTTCCTCCGGGTCATTGTATAGGTTCTGGAAGTAATTTTCCCATTCCTCCGTTGTGATTTTACTCGTTTGTACATATTCGTTTATCGGTTTTTTCCTTTCCCTTAACATTTTCCAGACCTTCTTTTGGGCTCCATACAGATCAAACTCCATGTCTTTGGTGAATTTAGTCCAATATTCCTTCTTTATGCGTTTTATATCCGAGTTGATTCTGTTTCTGGTTGACACGTACGCCTGTCTCTCTTCATCAGATGGTGAACTTCTGTATTTCAGATAGCTTTTTCGTTTTTCTGCTGCTAGCTCTTTGATTTCTTGTGTGAACCAGGGTTTAGTTTTATTATGGGCATTAGTATTGATCTTTCTTTTCCCCAGTGCTTCCGATGATGCATCATGTATATTTTGTTTTACCTTTCTCCAAGCTGTTTCCACGTCATCTTCTTCACTTACATGGTTATTGTTTATTTTTTCAGCAATTCTAGATTTAAATAATATTTTGGTGCTGTCATTTTCCAAGGACTCTATATTGTACTTCTCTACAAAGTTAGGTTTTCTTCTGTTTATTTTTGGTCTTTCCATTCTGATTTTCCCCAGTATGAGGTTATGATCCGTGCCAATATTAGCTGAGGTGAGTGCTCTTATGTCAATAATATCGACTGGCTGGATCTGTCTATTTGTAATTATGAAGTCAATCATTGATTTATCCCCTCTAACATTCCGAAATGTATATTTGTGCTGTTCTTTATGGTTGAAAAATGTGTTATTTATTCTGAGTTCGTTTCTGGCGCAGAACTCTACAAGCATTTCCCCATTTTCGTTGCTAATGTCTTCGTTGAATCTCTGCATAATTCCGTTCAATACTGTGTTACCTATTCTAGCATTTAAATCTCCGAATATCACAGTTTTCTCCTTTTGAGGGATAGCATCTACTGTTTCCTGTAGTTTGTCATAAAAAGCTTCTGATTCTTCTCGTGGTTTTGTGATATCCGGTGCGTAGGTGCTGATAAAATGGAATATATTTTTCCCCAACCTCAGAGTAACTTTAAGCAATCTGTCATTAACATAGTCGATGTTCTCTATGGAGTTCTCATATTGCTCTTTAATAAGCATCCCAACCCCAGAGTGGGCTCTGTCTTTCTTATCCTTTCCGCTGTATATGAAGATATAGTTAGAGCACTTTAATGTTCCTTTGCCCTTCTTTTTGGTCTCAGACAATCCACATATGTCTATGTTGTGGTTGTTCAGCTCTGCCGTAATCTCCCAATCCCTGTTGTTCCATGAAGTAATGTTCCAGCATGAAATCCTTGTTATATTTCTGTGTTTCCATAATCGTTTTTTCCTTTTCCTTGCGTGGGTCATGTCCGTGATCAATCCGGTGTCCGAGGCTCTGTTGCCTGTTCTGTGAGCGTTGTAGGCTTTTTTACCCCAGGTAGGTTGCTAGCCTTGCCTGAGAACCCTCCTCCTTTGTCCGGGCTTGGGACCGGCAGGGCTTCCTGTAGTAGTAGGCACTGGCGGAGTTTATACAACATATATACAACTTCCAAAAATTTGTCAGACATGGTCATAAAGGAAGGTGAAATGGGGAATATTGTAATTACATAAAGCGTGCGCTTAACCCAACCAATGACAGGTCATAAGTCCTGTAAACACCTTGATCAACCATATTCAGTTTCCAATTTGCATCTTCGTCTCTATTGAGATACAATTAAATCATGAAAAAATGTTGATTTAAATATGATAAATATTTATGAAAGACTAACCCTAGTTATTTGCACCACGAGCCCTGTTATAATTCCTTAACAATTTTCACTCTTGGTTGGTTCTACTTAAACTTATTTCCCGTTGGGTTAGGTTAGGTTGGGCTAGGGAGCTTCCCTTTATAGTAGAGTTGTGAGCTTGTCAACAGACTGCGATATATATTATTACAATTATTACAATCTATGGAGACGTCATGACGAGGAGTTATCGTCGGTGGCGGTATTTGAGAAGGAATAGTATCACCGAGAAATTGGAACAAGTCATTGAATCTGTCTATCTAGGAAAGAAGTTTACAAGAATCGGAAAATGGAAAAGGTTATCGAGAGAACGGTTGGTACAAATGATGCCGCTCTAAATATATATAAAAATACAATGAATAAAAATAATAAAACATACACTTTTTCTTCTTCTGATAGTAAATCTTGCGATCTGTTTTTGTAGGATATTAACTTTCTTTCAAAACATAAACTAACAACAACAAACCGGTCTTGCTCTATTTCTAGTTCCATTTACAGCGTTAAAATATACTTTTTTTTACTATTCTTTCGTCATTTATTCTTTCCATATGTCTAAAGGCAGAAACACACTATTAACACGCCACGCCACCTGATGCCACGTGATGCGTGTTGAGTCAAATCAAATTGTATTGTTTTCTATGGACAGAATCACACTATAAACACCCGACGCGACGCCATGCGCGCACTCGCCACCCGATTCAGACGAGCTAGATCGACGTGTTGACGGTGGTGGGAGTAAACACGCCACGTCGCGTGTTAATAGTATGTTTCTGCCTTAAGCCATCTTAAGGATCTTTCATTATTTTGTTCATAACACCATCATTCGCACCGCATTCACTTTTTATATTTTCATTCGACACTATCATACACAGAGTATTAATTCTTGTGTTGTGTATGACATTCTTGTGTTTATTTTACAATCACGGTCATAACAATAGAAGTATAGACGGAGTATACACACATATTTTTTTTGCACACATTTTCAGATCTAAACTGAAAACCCATATTTTTCATATTTTATACCTAATTTAAATATTTATACTTTATTCTACGATACTTTTTAACCGATCGCGAAAATTTAGATTTTTAGATTTAAAACACGTCTTAATGTGCGCCCTTGAGGTGATTACATCACAAAAACGGTGCTATAAAAGCCTATTATTATTATTATTATTATTATTATTATACTAAAAACGGCAAATTTTTAACAGATATAGAATTGACTAATAATACAAAATGTCTTGATGGTTAGATAGTAATAACTAACTAACTAACTAACCATCACGCCATCTCCCTGAAAGGATAGGCAGAAAGAATGAACTGTCACACTTTTACTGATGCGGCACTCCATCCTTCTCTTTTCGCTCCGCGGGAGACGCGGTGTGATGGGTTGCGAACCTCATCGCCACCAATAGGCATCTCCCGCGCACACTTCGATCGTGCAACACCCACAAAATAAATCTAAAATAAATAATATAAAATACAATGATATAAAATAAAAAAACAAAATAAAAATAATTTAACACAAAATGTTCTTTTTAGATGGTGCTCATATTGTCTATTTAATTTATGTTCCACGAATCCGCCGTTTTTTTAATTAAGCACATAATGTAATAACACATAATGTTTTTTTCGATGTTGCACATGTTGACATGGACGATCCGGACTCTTGTGTTTATTTAATTTATGTTGCACGTATCCACCGTTTTTTAAATTAGCTGTAATTAGGCACTTAACCAGCAAGAACTTTGAAATAATATTGAAGAAATTATTCAAATTGTCATTGGAACAAATGAATAAAATATTTTTACACCTGTCAAAATTCTTTATAAAAACGATAAAACTAATATAATTTTAACAGCAAAACAGCACAAACGTATTACGTGTCACAATTAACTATTATAAAGTGCGGCAACAGTTAAATTGACCAAAACAATTCACTTATACGCGAAATATCTCCAAATTAACAGGAGAACCACATGAACCAAAGAAAATTTTCAAAAACAAAAGAATATATAGTATAGATAGTAATATATTACAAAAATAAATATTTTGAATTTTAAAGGTACTGAAAGTTCAGGTACTCGGATTCTCAAAGTGGTGGGAAAATGTCGATTTGCTTTAATCAATATCGCAAAGTTTTAATTGAAAAGTAAATTCATCGACAGAGTATTATTTATACCAGCGCCAGTCCTGACAACATTTCCAATAACAAACTTTAAAGCTCTGTGGATCGCGCTTTGTAAAAGCAGAATTCAATAATATTTCAGAAGTATCCGCTATTTGATACGTTGCCTCTGTTTATGTTGAAATGCAATGATAAATATCTTAATTGAATACAAAATTTAAAGACAGTCTTTACTGCAAATAGAAATATATCCTCTTCTTCTTCTTCTTTGCCTCCTTAAAGACCTTTGGCATTGACTGCCACCCCGAAAGTTCCGGGTTCGATTCCCGGCGAGGGCAGTGTGATTGTCACACTATCTTTGGTCTGGTGTAGAATTCACGTGACAATAAAATGGTGATAGATAAGCTACCTATCACATGTCACGAGAATCACTATAATACTCTTTACATTGATTTGACTCATGCTGTAATGATGTAAAGAGCGATTCAACAAAATAATAATAATAAACTAAGTCAAAATTGCACCCATGTTCATGTTTATAGCTTTATCTACGATTTTCTTCTTACTGGTTGATTAAAATTTTCAAATTAAATGGAATAAAAACAATAATTATTATAAGAAATGATGTTCTTACTTTCATATTTTTCCATATCCGAATGCACGCAATGATATTCTCTTGTTTCTGTCAACTCGATCTTGTCTGCAGATGATGCTGGAAAATGCAGAGTTCCATTTTTGAAAACGTATCTGAAACAAAAAGAAATAAATCTATTTTATTTATTAATTAATGTATTTCCTACCCATGGATCTTGGATATTATCTTTTCTGGAGCACCAGTTCTGAGGTTATTGCTCCCCCACATGTTAGAAATTTCTTTCTTGGATGTTGAGATTGGATATTGTTGGATGGTGAGGATGTGGTGGGTTGGGTCCGACATTTGGACTTGACTACCCGGTTAGGAAGGAGGATTTCCACCGTTTACCCGAAGCTGTTATAGACGAACGGGGTCTTTCGTCAGCTTTACTCATTAAATCCCTTGGCCCGTCTCTCGTCCATGCAGAATTTACGTTAGAAAGATTATACAGTAAAACAAAATTTTTGATATGTCCCTACATTATAAAAAACAAATAAAAAATTTCGGATTCATACAATGGGTTTTATTAAGTTTTGAAAAAATAAAGATATATTGCCGCACCCTTGAACACCCGTTCGATAAGGAGGCCTCAACGGCAAACGCACGCTCCTCACTGTTCCAACGCATGATGCTAACTAAACTGTGTTGGGACAAAACTTTGTTCCGCCTTTTGAACCACTAGCGCTCCGCTCGCATTTTAAAAAAGAAAGTTTGCTCCCACACCCTGTATTATATGCAAGAAATAAAGAGGGACCAGGCCACAGATAATTTACCCCTTTTTTCATATAAAACATATAAAACCGGCTAGAATAATACCCCTCCAATCCTCTCTCTTCTGAGAAGAGGTCTCCTTCAGTCATCTCCTTAATCTGGTCACACCACCGCACATGCAAAAGTCACTACTTTTTCTGTCTTTTTCTGTCTGTGACAATACTTTTTTCCAGGTTCTCTTCTTCTTCTTCAGCTTATCGCCGTCCACTCTTGGACGAAAGCCTCCTCCATGTCCCTCCATGTCGATCTTTCCTGCGCAGTCTGCATCCATAGCACCCCAGCGTATCGTTCCAGGTCATTCCTACACCTCATTTGTGGTCTTTCTACTCTTCTTCTCGCGTCTCTCGGTCTCCAAATTAGCAGTATATTGGTCCATTTTTCGTCTGCAGCTCTAGCGACATGCCCTGCCCATTTCCATGTTAAAGTCGTCACCCGGTGGATCACGTCTGTGACTCTTGTTTTATCCCTCACCGTTTCGTTCCTGACTCTATCTCTAAGGGACAGGCCTAGCATGGCTCTCTCCATCGCTCGCTGCATGACTCTTAGTCTCTCTGCACTGTGCTTTATCAGAGTGGCAGTTTCAAGACCATATGTACTTACTGGCAGAACACAAGCTTCATACACTTTCCTTTTCAAGTTGATGGGTGTTTTTTATTTTTTTAATATGCTTTCCAGTTTCCCAAAGGCAGCCCAACTTAGTCCGATTCTTTGTTTTAGTTCTGCTGTCTGATTTTTTTATCTAATCGGATACAATGTCCCAGGTACATATATCCCAGGTTACCTAGGTTACCCAGCTAATATATTCTGTAACCAAAAACTCCTTTATTTTTCATGAAAATAACGAATTTCGTCTGTTAAGATATTACAAAGAATTTTCGTATGCAAAATAACAAAATAAAGCATAAAATGTTGATATTGTAACATATAAGCTTACATACCTGATATCATATTTGTAACTTTGTATGATGAAAATATAAACTAAATCCTATTTTTTCTAGGCACATTCATATTTCAGATTTTTCCCCTGAATTTTCCGTTCCATCGGAGGTTTCATTAGATATTACACGAAAAGCTAAGGGATGTTCAATGTTCATCCCTTCAGTGATGGCGCGCAATTTTTTGTGGGGCCTGTTTAAAACCTACTTTATCTAAGAGAGCAGCGTAGGTGTTCGCGGCTTTACTCAGCCGCAATACTATTTGGAGTACTAGCGACCAATTTCCCTTAACACAAAGAGATATGGAATCATGACTTTTGTGAATTGGAAAATCCCTTAAGAACGAGGGTGGTTTTTTATTCTAGCTTGATATTTCCTTACAAATTTTATAGTGTTTTTACTTTCGTAACACGATCTTCGTGGCCGAGTGGTAAGTGCTTTGACTGCCACCCCGAAGGTTCCGGGTTCGATTCCCGGCGATGCAATGTGATTGTCACAAGGTCTTTGGTTTGGTGCAGAATTCACGTGACAACAAAATGGCGATAGATTAGCTTACCTATCACATGTAACGAGAATCACTATGATAGCTATAATATCCTTTACATCAATTTGGCTAGCGCTGTGATGATGTAAAGAGCGATCTAAGAAAATAATAATAATAATAATAATAATAATATTAACAATAATTCATACAAACGCAAACATTTATTTTATAGAAGTTTTATAGTTCATGGTAATGACACGTTTCGCCTTTCTTAGGCATTATTAAATATATTTAAAAGGCGAAATACGTCACTCCCATAAACTATAATAAACTCTCACCACACCCCCCAAAAAGCTTATAGAAAACAGCCATTTTCATTCAAATAATAATATTAATATAAATAACTTTTGAAAAACCCAACACTATGGAATTCCAAGATTTTGATTTTCCGTATACCGTCTTCCAATTCCATAATTATGACCAATAGAGTTTTTCCTCAGTTAAGTTTATTTTAATAAATTTTTTTCGAAGGGATTAAACCTTATTGTCGTGAAAATTAAGTAAACTAGCCAAAATAAGATTAAACAGAATATCGGGGAAAGAAAATAAGAAGAGAAAATGGATTAATTGTTATGTTAAGAATTTTCTAGAAATTTAATAATGAGCATTGATGGATGATTTCATGGGGTATTTATTTATGATTTTTATCAAGAAGATAAAAAAGAATCAATACAAGATACGAGAATTTGAAATTACGGAAAAATAATAAATGGTTATGTATAACGACTTATAGGTATTCCAAAAAACATGTTATTAACGAATAGTCAAAATGCTGATTGCCATTACAAATATTTTTAATTGAAACATATTTTCTTCAAATTTAATTAAACGGTCTAGCTCCAAGCCGAGCTTTATCGGGGTAACAAAACAAACTGTTTGTTTTGTTACACTAATGAAGCTCTACTTGGAGTGGAAATATATTTACCAATCACCAGAAATTTAGTGTCAGTGATTGGCTGTCCCTCGTATCCGAGGAAAACTGTCCTATACGGATGTGGTCCTCACATGACTTAAGAGTCTAATTTTGGACCCACACTGGGGCATCTAGAGCAGGGGAAGACGCTTTCAGTGGTACCGCCACCATATCCCGAAGATCCTAAGAATGATCCCGGGACCTAGACCTGATGTTGTGGCCGGAATTTGAAGGTATGTAAGTAACCTAGAGATCCGTACAATGATCCATCAGCCCCTTTGAGTGAGAGCCGTTCGCCTAGCATGGATTGGGGACTTATTCCAAGCTATAGAGACCAGAGCCTTCAATACCCTTTACGCGTCGCCGGCCGGAGGCCTAGACAGCTCCTAGTGGATAATGTTCTGGCTGATCTGGCTTAGTTGAGCGAAACAGATTGCTAGGAGCAAATGGCGCAGGATCGACAGGCTTAGAATTAAATCACTAAAGAGGCTAAAACTTATTTATTGTTTCGTGAACTATTGTGTAAAATTACGTATTAAATAATTCACATTAATGAAAACATCTGTTTTCTAGAAGATTTATTATAGTTTATAAGAATTCTCTACCTGAGAGAGTTCGGGGTATATCCTTGGCTCTATCCAACGGCATTTCTCTTGGGTATGCTAGGGTATAACTCCTTTGAATTGAGGAGGGAAGAGACATTTTTGACATTTTTTCAAGCTGATTCGGGGCTCTATTGATAACCCATATGTTCTGGAACATATAAGTAGTATTTTTGTTCTTAATGGTTACACTTGACAGCGCCTACATCAAAGTCATTGTTCTGTCACGCAGAAGCAACTTGCCTTTGGTGTTGCCAGTAGGTAGGGAAATTCAGACGTTGAATTTAATTGTTTCGGATTTGGACATTTTAGTGTTTATTTCATTTATTTATTTCACTTATTTATTTTAAACATATCTAAAGCATTGCAGATTCTTTTTATTCTAATACGCTAAAGATACAAGCTAGAGATACACAATAATAAGTTATACATAATAGATTAATAAAAAGAGCGAGAAACATAAGATGCATGACAAATTAATAAAATAAATATACCATACAATTATAATAAAGATAGTACTTCCCTCAGAAGAGCCAAACTATCACAAAATATGTCAAACTCCAAGGTGATACGATTAAGCAAAGATATTGCTCTACCTACCGGCATAATCATTGGCAGGTTGGTTCCGCATCGTGGGAGATAAAACAATCTATGGCCCCTTTGTCGAAAATAATTATCAGGGACGAACAGACCTACATCACTCAGGATTTCTGAGTTGTGTATACAACCGCCTGTCAGTCGAAAGAAATGGACACCCAAGTGAATATCTCGTCTCCTCTCGAGTGACTGGTAGCCTAGCATCCCTAGCAAGAAATCAGCTGGAAAGAGCCACGGGTAATATCCATACTCCCCAAGATAGAGGTATTGCAGAAATTTTTTCTGCACCCTCTCCACCATCAGGGAATATCGAACCTCATGCGGCGCCCAGTGTTCGAGAGGCCGTGTTCATTAAAAATATATTATAAATTCTGGAAAAAGTTCTGCCCCATTTACATCGACATATTTGAGACACTCGTTTGTTATATGTATTTTAGTTTATTGTTTTGTGTCCAAATGAGTGAATGTTGTGATGAGTGAATGTGACTCATTTGTCTATAAGAAAAATAAATAAATAATATGGATTCCCGTAAACTAGAATCACATTTCTAGAAACCGGACGTTTTCATTCGTATTAATCTCTTCTTTTTATTTTAATAGATCTGAAGATCTGTGACACAGAGATCATGTCCCGTCCGATGTCCAGCTGTCCTTCCATCTCTTAGGCGGTCTTCCAGGTGGGCGGTGTCCGGAGGGGATTTCATAAGCGGCTGTATATGCAAGTCTCTCACCATCCATTCGGGCTACATGGTCCCTCGAGTATCTTCTTCTGGATCTACTCCACTGAACGATAGTCTCTATTTCGCAAGTTTTTCTTATGTCTACGTTACGGACACGATCTCGGAGATTTTTTCCAGTAATTGATCTTAGGACCTTCATCTCCGATGTTCTTAGTAGTCCCATGGTTAGCACAGTGTCGGCCCACCTATCTACAGCGTACGCCATGATAGGTTGCACGCATGTTTTATAAATTGAAGACTACAGGGGAAAAACAAGGAATGTCAGTAGAAGGTTAATTTGAATAAATTGAAAATAAAGCTAATCAAAATCTATATATTTCTTAGCAATTAGCAATCGATTATCTGGCCATAGTCGATGTCACAGATGATTTTTGAATATGAAAATTTTACTGTGGATAGATACGTACAAATGCCGCTAGATGGCATTATTACATTTATTTTGAATTTTAACTGACATTCCTTGTTTTTCCCCTGTAGTCTTCAATTGTGATCTTGGTGTCGATACGCATGTGCTTGTTCTTCCAGACCAGATTCTTCAGGCATCCTGACACGGCAGAGGCTTTTCTGACTTCTGTTCTCGTACTTCAGTATAAAGGTCGTATTTATCATTGAGGCTAATATAATATTATTCAAGAATTGTACGATCATTCATCATCATCATCATCATCCTAAGCTCGACAGCCCTGGGTGGGCCTTGGCTGAATCCAGGAGCTTCCTCCATTCTTGTCTGTTTGATGCCCTTGTTCTCCAATTTCTCACTTGCAACACCGATGCATCCGTGTTGACACTGTCCATCCATCGCATTTTGGGCCTTCCTGGTCTTCTACGTCCCTGTGGTACTGAGAGCGTGAGGCGTTTTGTAGGGTTGTCGTCGTCCATTCTGATTATGTGACCAGCCCATCTCAAGCGCCCTACTTTGATGGATCTGATCACATCGGGCTCTTTATAGATATCATATAGATTGTACGATCATTATATACAAATAATTATAGAGTCAATTAGATTTTTTTTAAATAAATAAGATAAATCAAACTTTGTACCGCCGCCACTGCGCTCCCTTAGGAAATATATCGGCGGAAAAATAAACAAGAACACGTGTATGTTTATGTTTCATTCGCGAAGAAAAATAAAGTCATATTTGCCCTCCCCAAACATTAGTTCGTTCCTTCAGTTATTAGTGGACCGTGGAAAGTGAGACAGAGTCTAGTTAAGGTCTTGATTTTATTTATACATTCTTCGTTATGAAGAATGAAGAACAAGGGTACATCACAACACAATATTGGCGATCACTGCAGCTGTCCTGCGCCACTTGAAACAGGTTCTCAACTCTGCTCATTCCTCTCCACTCTGCCTTCTGCCAGCTCCCCGACGTGACACCACACTGGATCCATTTGGCAAAAACGTGGACTTAGGATTCGAATTCAGAATTTTGCCCTGATTTTTTTAAAATTAGGTCCTTTGTGTTATTCCAAACCACTTTTGCCTTTTAACTTTTTTTGATATAACTGCTAATTTCCAAGAAAAAAAAAGTTATTGTTTTTTTTGTATGAAGCAAAACTGATTTTTTCAATTATTTCGGAATCAGGTGCATACGTCAAAACCAAACTTAGTAAGGATTATAGAGGGCATAATCTTCTACATAACTTGTTACGACATCTACTTCATATCTCTGTCCGTTTAAAAGCAGCAGACATTAAATTTAAAAAAAATCAGGGCAAAATTCGGAGTTCGACCCCTAAGTCCATGTTTTTGCCAAATGGATCCAGTTTGCGACGTCCCTCTATTTTGCCCATGCTTATCATCCGAAAGGGTGGTATATTTCTCCCTCCTCTTCATGACACAAATATGAAACCTTTCTAACCTTCACACTTGACAATAGCTCTCTATTGGCTCCGGGTCTCTGTAATATGTTTGCATTACAGACCCCATCGGTCTACGGTTTATGGAATATTCTGCGGTATATCCACATTTGAAACACATCCAACTCTCACTAATATCTGTGTGAAATTATTTATGATAGGCCATAAAATCATGTACCATATTTTGCTCTGTTTTGTGAAATTGGGACATAGGCCTGCGTGAGGCCTATACTGATATATACCATTGAGACGAGACATGATTTCTGTGTCACAGATCGTCAGATCTATTGAAAGAAGAAGAAGAAGAAAAATACTACTCTATCCTGACATACCTTTCAAATTTCCTCTTTATTCATATATCGTAACGCGCACGCTCGTTGATTGTTCCTAGTTAGTATAGTTATTGTATTTTTTAATTACTTTCATGTTTGAATATTTTTTTTGGAAAATTACGTCATGTTCTCACCTCTAAAATACCACAATGCCTCTTGCCAGTCATGACGTACGGAGCCGGGACGCGGACACTGACAAAAGGTCTAGTCTACAGATTCTAAGTCGCCCAACGCGCCATGGTAAGAGCCATGCTTGGAATAACCTTGAGGGACGGATTTAGAAACGTATTTATTCCACAACAAACCAAGGTGACTGAGGTGGCTCTGAGGATGGGCGGGCTGAAGTGGCGATGGGCTGGCCATATCTGTCGGAGAACCGACGGCCAATGGGGAAGACGGGTTCTGGAGTATATACCGCGTACAGGATTCCGCAGAGTTGGACGTGCCCCTTCCCGCTGGACCGACGATCTGAAGAGGATTGCTGGACATGGATGGATGGGAGCGGCAATGGATAGGGGGCGGTGGCGTGCTTTGGGAGAGGCCTACGTTAAGCTGTGGATGACAGACGGCTGATGATGATGATATTTGAATCTTATTAATTTTGGGTGGATGAATTACAAATACCACACACTAAAAAATATTACGTTAACGATACGTAATATGATTATAGCTGTTTTTGAACAATGAGAAATTTTCCGAACATAACTTTTACTATAAATAAAAGCGGATTGCGGCTTACGCGGTTCATCAATAGCCCCTTTAAATAAGGAAAATGGATTTCCCTGGCAAGACGGATCGCTTGAGGTCTCAGAGGGATTGGTTAATTGGAAAGGAAGTTGATGTATTGTACGCTCGGTATAGGGTGGCTTTTTCCAAAATAGATAAATTAGTTATGAAATTTTATCGCACGTAAAAAAATAATAAATCTGAAAGCATATATTTTTAAAACAATATAAAACATTTGTGAGCTTTGCTTTTACAACATTTAATTTCGTTTTTTGCTACGTTAGAGTAAAAAAAATTAAAAACACAATATAAATATTTATTATTACTGTTGAAATTTAAAATCACAATTTCTTTTTATTTACTGAGTGTCGCGACAGCTGTTTCGCCAGCCGATGTTGGCATCATCAGGTGTTACAATAAACTAAAGTTACAAATGAAAAGACTTACTATTTATAGGGCAAAAAACTCATTAGTGTGGTTAGTCAAAGTAAAAATTAAGTATATATTAGGTATTAAATTATGAAGTATCATAGTGTTTCGGCCAAAACAATGGACTATTCAAATATTTATTGTTTCTTAAACAATGATGTAAAACTCTATATTTAATAATTAATATGGATGTAAACGTTTTTCTTCTAGGAGTTTTATTATATTTCAGATGGAATGACATGTTTCAGCCTTCTTAGACATTATCAAATAATCAAAACATTTGATAATGCCTTAGAAGGGCGAAATATGTTATTCAATTTAAAATATATTAAAACTCCTAGAAGACGGACGTTTATATGTATGCGTATTAATTACGATACAAATAATTTATATTGTTCTCTTGACAATGAAGATATGATATATTCAAAACAAACAAACGAACAAACCATCACTACGTTTCTCCGTAAGGGTAGGCAGAGAGAATGGACCGCAACAATACTCTCTAGCTTCCTCCACATTCATACAACGAGTCATACACGCACGTCGATTCTTCCGACTTCTCATATGACCAACATTTAAAATTTGATTAATTTGGTCATACAAAATATATCAAATTAAACACACATTCAAAACGGAATTCTGGTTCCAACCAGAATAAATGTGGTAGTAAAATAACACTTCTGCGATAGAATATGTATATGAATGACAGAGACAGTGCTCTATAAAACCGAAGTTAGCAGATTATAGCTGTCTGAGTCTCTTTCTTAAGCCCGATGTGTATTACTTACCGCCAGGTACTAAATAGGCAAGGATTCGACGAATCCGAGATTCGGCGAATGGAATAGTTCGTCGAAAATCAATCCCAATCCCCCGTAACGAAATTCCCTAAGGGCATATCGACCGCAGTACTCGGCGAGAGGGATTGCTTCTCTTGCTTATCAGTAAGAGCATTGGCGGTGCGTCAACCTTTTGAAACATTTCATTAAAAAAAAACATCACGCCGTCTCTCTGAAGAGAGATTATCGCACTAACTATGCTCAGAGCGCGGCATTGTATCGAATCTGTGACGACTACAGTAGCGAGCACAGAAATCTTTTCACACTGAAAATATCGTTTTTTTTATAATTATATACTTTTTTTTTTGTGATTCCTTGATAGCTTTTTAGTCCAAATTATTAAGCAACACTGTTTAAAGATTATCTGTTATATACCTATGTAATTTTATTTGAAATAAATATGTGTTTATTTAAATTATGTGAGCATTATTAATTTTTGTGGTAAAAAATTTAAAATCTACAAATTAACTATAAAATTATGAAAAAAAAAATTTTGATCCCTAAAAAGGCATTTTTTTTGCAGATCATCTTTAAACAGTGTTGCTTAATAATTTGGAATGAAAAGCTATCAAGGAATCACAAAAAAAAATTATGTATTATAATTACAAAAAACCGATATTTTCAGTGTGAAAAGATTTCTGTGCTCGCTACTGTACAATAAGCATTTTGGAGACATTGGTGTTTTCCATTTGAACGAGGGAAATAAAAAAAAAATGATCGGAGCGACATGATTATGTAATGATACTATGTAACATGATTATTATAATATATAACTTTTTTTATTTAATCTCGTTTTCAATTTTCATACAAGTTCTGGTCCCAACCCTAATGTATGGAAGCGAAGCATCGAATTGGCAGAAGAAGGATGATACCAGAATAAATGCGGTAGAGATGAGGTCCCTAAGACGTATGTTTGGTAGAACGATATACGACAGAATCTCAAATGCTGATATAAGAAAGGAATGTAGAGCGGAAGAAGGTATTATGAACAAAATTATGAAAGGATCGCTGCGTTGGTTCGGACATATGAAGCGCATGTATGGAGAAAGAATGGTTAAGAAAGTATACGTTAATGATGTAAATAGAGTACGGAGTCGAGGCAGACCGAGGAAAACATGGCATGACCAAATTAATCAAATTTTAAAGGTTGGTCATGTTAGAAGTCGGAAGAATCAACGTGCGTGTATGACTCGCTGTATGAATGTGGAGGAATCTAGAGAGGTGTGCCAGGATAGAGTAGTGTGGCGGTCCAGTCTCTCTGCCTACGAACGACATAGGAAAAACGACAAAAAATTTTACAATTTGTAACACCTGATGATGTCAACATAGGTTGATGAAACAGCTGTCGAGTAAAATAAAATACAATTGTGATACAAAAAACAAAGTTATTTTACCCTCCCTTCCCTATGATGGGTATCTTCTACACGTTGCTTCTAATAACCATCAATATCTCTATAAATATAATAAAGGTTAAGATTTTAGGTATTTCTCCATAATATATTTACGCATTGATTTAAAAAATATATTAATGATAATCAGAATTTATCGGGTACATCGGAGGTATTTTGTGAACGCCGCACATAGGTGGATTTAAATGATTTAGGCGGTAAAAATTATTTTACGGTGTATTTTGACTTCAAATCATAAATATTATCGTAAAAAATTGTCCTTAGTAAAAAAAATATTTTTTCCCAGCCAAAAATATAAAAAAATACTAAATCTCGAGGAAATTTTTAATTTTTTATTACAAATTTTACAAACAAAAAAAAATCTAGTTTCAGATTAATAATTGAGGTGCAAATAAGTATTTTAAATTTGTTTATACATTTATGGACAAATCTTGATCCATGTCTGAAATATCGGTTTCGGTATTAGGGTCAGCTGGTAGTAACATGTTCATTGTTTCAGGGCAAAATGAACCTGGTTTGATCGTTTTTTTGTTTGTTTCATGCTACTTAATAGTGGATCTGAACTCAATAATAATCTATTATATATGTATATCAAGGTTGCATTCCTCCCTCGAGAACTTTCTTGCGTAGTTTTTGCGGTATAATCGAAAGTGCTTATTTCTGGCTTCTGCTGCCTCTTCCGACAACTGTCCTATGGGTAATAAGGCATTTTCAATTACAACTGCACCATGAATCAATATTTTATGCAAGGTCGGAGTCATTGGGTGCCAACTATATAGCTCGACATACAATTTCGCAGTTGCCATGGCATATATCAAATCGTTATATTTCCCGTAGTATTTTCGAAGCATCCCTTTTCCCTCGAGCCTGTAATGTTGATTGCGCTGCATGAACGATTACTTCTTTATTAAGCGAAGAACGTATTTCCTCCGTTTTTCTTCTTTTAGTCATCTCACTAGAATCTTCAAATGATTTAGAAGGCCGACCTGGTCGAGTTTGCTTGTTTGCTGAAAGTTCAAATGTTCCTTCTAACCACTTTTCATGAGTTTTAAGAAACATTGCCTCTTTTCTAAGGGCTTTCGACCATTTTTCTTTCATTGGTGTTTTAAAATATGCAAATCTTTGTTTGAAACTGCTTAGATTATCTGGAGTGTCAACACAATAGGACAATAGGTGATTTTCTAGGTATTTAATTTTTTCATCGAAATTAGGTAAATCTTGCTGCTGCATTTGATCGTAAAGATATTTACAACTTATGGTTTTTGTACCCAATGTATCAGATATACCTAAAATAGAGAAAATCACACTTTATTACATTTTAAGAAAAAGTTGATAAAAAAAAGTGATGTCATCCTTTTTAAAAAAATAACTGTAATTTGGTCAACCGCAGCTATCCGCAGCCAAATTTTATGTCATTAATTAGTCAAATATAAGATGTATACAATCCAGGAACAAACATTATGCGATAGGACGCGATAATATAACAAAATGTCTTATAAACTTGAAAATTAAGTAAAAATTTCTTTACTAGACCACCTTTTTTTGAGGTTCTACAAATAATATAAAATAACTTTTAAAGTAAGTTAAACATATCAAAAAATATTGATCATTACCTGAATTATTCGAATCCATAACGATAACTTCGAAATATTAGGTGGACAAGGCAAAATTCTCCTTGTTAAATGTTTATACTGAGAGCGCTAAGAACAATGACGACATGCACTTCGTTAGGCGGACATGTTTCAACCACCTGCGTGCGCACACGGTAAAAGATTCGAGGTTGGGGATAGTAAATTATTGTTACTGGGACATTTCTTTAGATCTAGGATTTTTTTGGTATTTTTAACATCGATTTTGAAATTTGACTTATGACCGGCTAATTCTTAACAATCCACGTAAGTGCGCCGGTAACAAATTCGCGTATAAACTGTGTGCGTGAGTGCGCGACACTATATTCACATCTCACTCTTGCACACTTCACTGTGGAAGCGCGAGGATCTCAATGTTCTCATTGCCGCCGGCAGTAGCTCTCGGGCTTGCAACCAGAGTGGACCTATGCCCGTTACGTGAGCGTTGCCAGACGGTTTTTTAATGTTTTTAGCAAATAAATCTTAATTATTATAATTTTAAACTTTAATTATAATTAATTTAGGGGATTTTATTTTTCCGATTTAAAATCGCTAATATTTGATTGGGTACTGACTACCCAACGCAGAAACGCGTTTTTATTTTAGCACCGTAAGGGAATTCAATTCAATTCAATTCAATTCAATTTATTTTAAATCATAAACATTACAGTATTAAACCAAGGCGCTTATGACTATACAGGTAGGTAAAAAAATAGTTATTTTAAACAGTAAATACAATAAAGAAATTTAAAAGTAGACAAAAACACAAAAAACACCAGATAATTAAAAAATAAAGACCAAATAAATAATTAGAAACAATAAGAAGAACAACACATAATTTAAGAGATAGATGTTTTCTGAGGGAAGCCTCACTATCGTGAAAGATGTCCACATCCGAAGAGATGCGGTTTAGAAGGATTATTGCCCTGCCCACGGGCATAACTTTAGGTAAATTGGTTCTACACAGTGGCAGGTGAAATAATCTATGTTGCCTTTGTCGCAGATAATTGTCAGGGACAAACAAAGTCAAGTCATTCAAAATATCCGAGTTATGTATTCGACCACGAATCAGTTGAAAAAAATGAACACCCAAATGGATAGTTCGTCTAATTTCTAATGATTGGTAGTCCAGCATACCCAGCAAGAAATCAGTTGGGTACAGCCAGGGGTAATAACCGTTATCTTTGAGGTACAAAAAACGTAAAGGTTAATTTAACAATTAAAAATTTATTGTGTGTAAGATCCACACTACGCCACTGAAAAGGGTTGAGATTTTTATGAAGATCGAATCCTAAGCAAGATGGATGAGTGTCGCTCCGTGTAAGCATCATATTCTTTTAATGTGAATACCAAAATTGTGATTGATAATGCTCTTATTCCATATAATCTGATTATTATTATTATTATTATTTTGTTGAAAAAACTCCTTACATCATTACAGCGCAAGCCAAATCGATGTAAAGGGTGAAATAAAAGAATATCAAAGGAAATATACATAGAACCATATGAATAGGAAAAGCCAGTTATCTGCTTGCTGCCTTTATCATAAGGGCATTACTGATACCAGAGATCCAATCTCTATAAAATAATATACAGTCAAACTTGGTTATAACGATGGAGATAGGACCGATTGAATTTGCTCGTATAAGTGGTACTCATTATAACAGAGAATAGATACATTTCTTTTTGTTCTTCTTCAAGTGCCCTGTCGGGTCCCCCCAAAGTTGGCGATCACCTCAGCGAACCTGTCCCTGTTCTACGCCGCTCGGAACAGCTCCTCCACACTTCGGATGCCGATCCACTCCCTCACGTTTGGCAGCCAGGACATTTGTCTCCTTCCGGGCCCTCGGCCTCCCTCAATTTTCCCCTCCAATATCAGTTGGTGAAGGTGGTACTTTTCCTCACAGTATATGACCCAGATGTGAGATCTTTAGAACCTTGATAGTTGATAACAGTTCCCTGTCAACTCTAGCCCAGCCTCAGGACTTCGGTATTGGTAACCATGTCTGTCCAGGGAACTCTGAGCATTCGGCGATGGAGCCACATTTCAAATGCTTCCAGTCTGTTCATTGAGTTAACTTTTATGGTCCAAGTTTCACACCCGTACAATAAAACAGACCACACATAGCATTTCATCATTCTCTGGCGGATTTTCAAGTTTACGTTATCACTGCAGAAGAAAGATTTCATTTTATTAAACGTAGTTCTTGCTGCCTCAATTCTGCATCTTATCTCTACATCTGGGTCAAGAGATTGCGTTAGTATACTGCGAGGTATTTAAATATTTCCACCTTTTCAACGTTACGGCCGTTCAAATGCAATACTGACCCACTGTAGTCAAGCCGTCCGAATGTCTGTGCATTTAAACAAATGAAAACGTCTGTTTCTAGAAGTCGTATTATGGGAATGCCATGTTTCGCCTTCCCAAAGCATTATTAAATAGACATTTGATAATGTCTTAGCAAGGTGAAATATTTATTCCCATAAAATATAATACAATTTCTATAAAACAGGTGTTTTAATTTGTTTAAACTAACTAACTAAGATAACGTCAGAAACGATACGGTGAGAGAAAAAACAAAGGTCACTGACATTATCCACCGGGTGGCGACTCTAAAATGGCAATGGGCGGGTCACGTAGCCAGAAGCTCAGATGAAAAATTGACAAGAAGACTGCTGACTTTGAGACCGTGGACGGCGAAGAGAAGTGCAGGGCGACCGCAACTACGGTGGAGGGATGATCTAAACAGACACGTCGGAATAACCTGGATGCAGTCTGCACAGGAGAGAATGACATGGAAGCAAATGGAGGAGGTATTTATTCAGGAGTGGACGGGAATAGGCTAAGGAAGAAGAAGAAGAAGAAGAACTAACTAACCAGTACGCCGTCTCCCCAGAGGAGTAGGCCAGAAAGAATGACGGTTTATACTAACTAAATAACTAACCATCAAGCCATTTCGCTGGAGGGGTAGGCAGAGAGGATGGATCGCCACAATATCCTGTCCTGGCATACCTCTCGGGCTTCCTCTACATTCATACATCGTACCATGCACGCACGTTGATTATATCGACTTCGAAAGTGGCCGCCTTTTAGTAATTGATTAATTTGGTCATGCCATGTTTTCCTCGGTCGTCCTCGGTTTCTCTTCCCACTCACGCTGCTTGTGTACAACTTTTTAACCATTCTACTCTCATCCATTCGTTCCATGTGTTCAAACCATCTCAGGGATCCTTTTTTAATTTTATTCATGATGCAGTCATCTGCCTTACATTTCTTTCTTATTTCATCGTTCGGTATTCTATTATACAACGTTTTCCCGCACATTCTTCTTAGTGATCTCATTTCTGCGGCGTTTATCCTGCTTTCATCCTTCTTTTTCCAGCTCCAAGCATCACTTCCATACATGAGGGTTGGCACTAGAACTCCATTTTGTACATGACGGTTTATTGATTTTGTATTACAAGTTTAGATTGTGATGAAAGTAATACTTCAAAAATCTTACTGTATTGATCTCGTATTAATAATTATTAGAATTGTTCCAAATTTGAATTATTAATTCCGTATCCGTAAAACCGTTAAATTGAGCCGGTCAGAAAATTTTGGAAATCGGCCTAATTTTGAAAACGCGGGATATTTTTTTGCGATTTTTTTAACCAAAATATAATTGGAAGCCAAGGATTTATTTTGACGGTACAAAATGAATAAATCCTCTCATTTCAGTTTTTAAATGAACAGATCAGTGGGCAAAAGGAGATAACCCACATTTTATCGAAATTGAATTTTTGTTAAAAAAAATAATACGCCCTTATTTACTTCATAAAAAAATCATACATTTGGATTGAGACATATTCATCGAAATCACACATTTATTGTGTACCTCGAAAATTATTGATATCAAAAATCAATCTTTCAGCGATTATTATTTTTATTTTTCTATTTTTACATTTTAAAATTACATTCCATCTTTAATTATTCATTTACTACTAGTTTTCTTGTTTACTCATTAAAATATTACTTTATTCTTCTTATATATTTAACCTTATGTCAGTTGTTATATTTATAATATTTGTGGTAGCATGTAATTGGCCTTGTTTTGTTGTCTCTGTGTGTTTGTACATATTTATATACTGTATTCGCTGTTTGTTACCCTCAATTATAAAAAAATAAAAAATAAATAAAATGCGGTCCCTAAAAAGTTCACTCATTAACTGTCGCTCTGTTTCGCCAACCGATGTTGGCATCATCAGGTTATTTGTAACACTTGATGATGCCAACATCGGTTTGCGAAACTGCTGTCACGACACTCAAAAAATCGAAAATAAAAATTGTGATATTATAACAGAGTTATAAATTTTAAAAGTTAATAATATAACTAACTAACTAACTAACTATCACGCCGTCTCCCCGAAAGGGTAGGCAGAAAGAATGGCCTGTCACACTTTAACCGATGCGGCACTCCATCCTTCTCTTTTCGCCCCGCGGGAGACGCGGTGTGATGGGTTGCGAACCTCATCGCCACCAATAGGCATCTCCCGCGCACACTTCGATCTTCCAACATCCACAAAATAAATCTAAAATAAATAATATAAAATACAATGATATAAAATAAAATAACAAAATAAAAATAATTTAATACAAAATGTTATTTTTAGATGGTGCACATTTGCACATTTAATAATATAACTGACCTAATACCTACGAGTGACCCAAAGAGCCATGGAAAGAGCCATGTTAGGAATAAGCCTAAGAGACAGAGTCAGAAACGATACGGTGAGAGAAAAAACAAAGGTGACTGACATCGTCCACCGGGTGGCGACTCTAAAATGGCAATGGGCGGGTCACGTAGACAGAAGCTCAGATGAAAAATGGACAAGAATACTGCTGACTTGGAGACCGTGGACGGCAAAGAGAAGTACATAGCGACCGCAATTACGATGGAAGGATGACCTGAACAGACATGTCGGAATAACTTGGATGCAGTCTGCACAAGACAGAGTGACGTGGAGGAGGCCTTTCTTCAGGAGTGGACGGGAATAGGTTGAAGAAGAAGAAGATTAGTAATATACTCGTAAGTTTATAATATATTAAAATATTCTATAAAAACCTACGAGTGATCCAAAGAGCCATGGAATATATATTAGGAATAAGCCTAAGAGACAGAGTCAGAAATGATACGGTGATATAAAAACAAAGGTCACTGACGTGGAGTGGCGTGGAAGCAAATGGAGGAGGGAGTCCTTTGTCCAGGAGTGGAAAGTGAATAGGCTGAATAAGAAGAAGATTAATAATATAAGTTTATTGCTCATTAAAATATTCTTTATACTTTTCAAATGCGAACAAAATGAACGATCAAAGTGAGAACAAGCACATGCGTATCGACAGCAAGATCAGAATCTATAAAACATGCGTGCGACCTATCATGACGTACGCTGTAGAGACGCGGGCCGACACTGTGCGAACCAAGGGACTACTAAGAACTATGGAGATGAAGGTCCTAAGATCAGCTCCTGGAAAATCTCTCCGAGATCGTGTCCCCACCTAGACATAAGAAAAACTTGCGAAATAGAGTATATCGTTCAGTGGAGTAGATCCAGAAGAAGATACTGGAGGGACCATGTAGCCCGAATGGATGGTGACAGACTTGAATATACAGCCGCTTATGAAATCCCCTCCGGACACCGCCCACCTGGAAGACCGCCTAAGAGATGGAGGGACAGCTGGATCTCATCATCCGACGAGTTACGAATTCTGCGTCTCAGATCGTCAGATCTATTAAAAGAAGAAGAAGATAAAGACTTTTCAAATACCATAATAGTCAACCTCTGACAATAGTACTTCATAAAGTAATTATTTTTCGAGTCAACCGGTCTAAATAAGCTCCAAAGCTTCAACAAAGGCTGAAAAATCTCATTATTTGTATGTTAAAACTACTCGAATTACTTCAAACAACCCCCTCCGGGGGGCAAGCCTTTGTGATATCTGTGCAGGGGGGTATAAATACTATTATGGCGTGCCGTGGTCCTCGGAACTGTGCAAGGGACACTGGAAGCAATTTAATGCAAAGTTATTTCAAGAGCTAAAAACAAGAATCATACTTGATTGTAGCGAAATGAAAAGGGATGCATATTTCTGCTAAGTCTGCTAAGACTACTTGATAAGGTAAACTTCTTATGCAATACTCACGGTATAAATATGAATATCAAGGAAACAAAATATACGATCATTAGCAAGAAGCGAATAAATCCGGTACCAACATTAAAAATTAAAAACGACAGATAGAGTAGGTTTGTCGGGGTTAAATGCATAACCCACATAAGTGGACTTCGACGCTGAACCAGCATATTTCATGATGAAATATAGTACACAAAACCCCTGACTCAGGACCTACTTATCAAAACTGATGAGTCTAGGGCCCAGATTTATTCGGTTTGGTCACTAGGTCACTAGAGCACGGCATCGTGTACAAAGGCAAGCAAAGCATATAAAAGCGGTACTTCCAACCACCCAATACGTCAGTCAGTATTGCGACTTCTAACCGACACGAGTCTACGCCGTCAAGTCTACGTATGAGAAACCTCCGACCTTCCTACCGAGCTACGAAACCGTTTACACTGCTACGCCACGTAACTTCCGAGGAGTCTTCGCTCCAGCCGACCGACGCTACTGCCCAGTGAGCCGTCAGCCCCAGCTGCTATCGACGTCCAGGCGCACGCTCCATCACGAGTACATAATACCGTTAAGGTATGATTACTTGTGATCTGCAATAAACGCTGGACCCTCCACTGCTTTTATCTCTCACCACATACCCCCAAAGGTTAATTAATACAAATACCTAGTTTGTTAGCTGAATGATGAATGGGACCGCAGTCAGGATATAAGAACAAGATTACCTAGGAGATCGACGTCTTTCATATTAGTGAAAGTGCGTTCAGAAGACAAAAATTCTCTTAACTTGAGAGAGTATCTTATCTTCCTAAAGTTGAACCATCTCTCATGCGTTCCTGATTCTATACCCTTTCTCAAATAGATGCCCTAAACTGTAATTATGTTTGTAATATCTTTTGAGTGAATAAATAAACTGAAAAAAACACTAAAAGAAATTTAAAAATAAAAGTGATGGACACTGGTGTATTTAAATCAAATCAGTTTATTTTCTCAAAATATATTACAAACATTTATTATAGTTTAAAACATATATTGAGAACAGGTTAAATATAATAAATATGTATATAATACCAGGAACGGATGAGAGATGGTTCGACATTAGGAATATAAGATACTCTCCAAAGTCAAGAGTATTTGTCTTCTGAACGTACTTTCAGGAATATGAAAAACATCGATCTCCAAAGCGATCAATTTCAGCAGTTTGATTGCTCTCCCCACCGGCATCACCAAAGGCAGGTTGGTTCTGCATGCTGGGAGATAAAACAGTCTGTGCTGACGCTGTCAAAGATAACCATCCGCAACATAAAGATGGATAGCCTCCGAGATGACGGAATTCTCAAAGAATCCCCTGATAAGTCTGAAGAAATGGGTAAGTGTGTACCCATCCCTTCTTATCTGTAAAATATTGGTCCCCAGAATGCTCAAGAGGAATGCAGTAGGATAAAGCCACGGATAGCTACCAAACTCCCTCATGTAGAGATATCTGAGAAATCTTTTCTGAACCCTCTCAAACATGAGCGATTATCTCGCCTCGTGGGGACTCCATATCACCGAGCCACACTCGAGCCGGCTCCGGACCAATGAGTTCTACAAAATTCGCAAAACGTAGAGATTCCAGAAAATTCTACAAGTTCGGAGAATGAATCCCAACATTTTCAGTGCAACCTATGGATCTGAGACATGGACGTTAACTAAAGAAGAAATGCACAAAATCAAAGTTGCACAACGAGCCATGGAAAGATTGGGTACCTTAGAGACCATATACCCAACGTGGAGATTAGAAGACGCACCAGGGTCACCAATGTAGGGATACGCATTGCGAGGATGAAGTGGCAGTGGGCTGGTCATGTGTGTCGATGGGATGATGGTAGATGGAGCCAGAGGGTTACTGAATGGAAGCCAAGGTTAGGCCGAAGAATTGTCGGGAGACAGCCTACCAGGTGGAGCGATGATATTGTGAGGATGGTGGGAAGGGCCTGGAGAACACTGGCGAGAGACCGAGAGATTTGGCGTGGGGGTGGAGAGGTTTAGGTCAAGCAGGTAAATTTTTTTGAGTTTAAATACTGAATTACATAAGTATTAAACAGATAAACTGGCAAAACGCGTAGTGTCAGTTCGTACTACAAAACCAGACCGAAATTTTAAAACGTACAAACGGAGATGAAAGCGACTGCACGTGAGACACAAGTGAGTGACACGTGAGCGATCGTTTATCGAACAAAAAACGACGGTCGAAAAATGTGCGAAATAGCGAATGTGCGAAAGGCGAACGTTCGAAAGTCGAAAGCTGCCTGTATATATTTTTGTTTAAAGTTCATGAATTTGGCTAATATTTTATGGATGTAACTTAATTGCGATAATTAGATTTTGATTGCGCTTTGAATGTTACGGGCGAAAAAAAATTAAATAAATCCGAACGAATCAGTGGGTCTTAATAATAAAATGTCCCGAAAAGAAATAAAAGGAAAGCGAAATCATAGCGGAAAATTCTCTCGATTTTCCTTACAAGATATTCCAGCCGACGCGTAAATCAATAGTATCAATTCAAGCAGAAATTTTGTTAATTTAATTCAAGGTGTGCCATTTGTGAGTCTTGCTCAAGAATCACGTCATCAAATAGGGGTGGAGTGATTTTAAATTAAAATAAACGGTGTTCTAAGATAAAAACGATTAAAAAAATTTGACGATTTAAAAAGGATTGCTTCTCTTGCTTATCAGTAAGGGCATTGGCGGTGCGTCAACCTTTTGAAACATTTAAAAAAAAAACATCACGCCGTCTATCTGAAAAGAGATTAGATCAGAGCGCGGCATTGTATCAACTACAATAAGCATTTTGGAGACATTGATGTTTTCCATTTGAACGAGCGAAATTTAAAAAAATTGATCGGAGCAACATTTCGGATTATTATAATATATAGATGTGTTCCATCTTAATGAAAGTGATTTTTTTTAAAATGGTTTGAGCAACCCTTCGGGGCGAATGAAACTAGTTACTCTACTTTTTCTTTTCTTGTATTTTTCTTTTTTTACATTTTCAAATTATATTTATATCTTTAATTATTCATTATTACTAGAACTACTAGTTTTCCCTTTAACTTATCAAAGTGTTACTTTATTCTTCTTATATATTTAACCTTATGTCAGTTGTTATATAATATTTGTGGTAGCATGTAATTGGCCTTGTTTTGTTGTATCTGTGTGTTTATATTCATATACTGAATTTGCTGTTTCTTACCCTCAATAATAAAAAGAATAAAAATAAATACAAACATATTACTTTTTTATTTATTCTCTTTTTTCAACTCTTTAATATTATGTATAGCCTTAGTTTGTTTTATATTAACTTCAATTTTGTTTCACACTGTCATTTGTTAACTGTTAACTATTATTTTATATATGTAGTAGCATGTAATTGGCCTAAGCTAAATTCTTCTAAATGTTTTATTAAATATATGTTATTGATATGGCTGTATGTTTTTCTTCTTCTTCTTTGTTGTAGACCTATGTGGTCTGTTCTCCAGAGTGTTGCTCCTCCTGTGAGGTCGACTCCCAGCTGTCCTTCCATCTTTTAGGAGGTCTTCCGAGTCCCATGAGGCTGATTATGCAACGCAATATAGGGGAGTCTGGTGGTGTCCATTATTTAAACATTACCGTACCAGTCCCTTTTTCGCTCTACTCCATCCTATAATATCCTCAACCTCACATATCTATCTTATTCTGGTGTTCGTCACGCGATCTCTCAGTGTCTTGCCTGCTATCGTCCTCAGTGTCTTCATCTCGGAAGTCCTCAAATTTGTTTAGTCCTTACTGTGGTCTTACGCATACTTTATAGATTCTTATCCTACTCTTAATGACCATGTCTTTGTTTTTCCATATTGTGCATTTTAGAGCGCCAGATATTGCAGCTGCCTTGTTTATTTGGGCTTGTATTTCTTCCCGCAGATCAGCTCCTCCCACCAGATCTATGCCTAGATACTTGAAGGTCCTGATCTGTTCTATGGGTTAATTTTCTATAACCAGGTTAGATGTTTTGGGTGTTTTGAAAAAGGTAATACATTTTGTTTTTTCAGTAGAGATCGTCATATTGTATTTCTTACAGGCTTGATGTAGTCTGTCTAGCATTTTTTGTAAGTCATTATCGTCTGCATAACATACCACATTAACAATTTGTAATTATATGTTAATTAAATAATATAAAGTTTTTTCACGTTTCTATTAAATAAACATTGTCACAAGACATGATAATTTCTTATCGAAAGATACAGTATTTGAATATGAAGTAAAAATGGGTCGGAGCAAACAATGGAGTTGTTGAATCCCTACTTTAAATATTGTCAAATCAGTCGTATTGTGCCAGGCCTCCCCGGGGGTACGGAAACACCCCGTCAACCCCCGAAACACCCCTGAACCTCCCTCTTCCTTCGTGTTTACGGAGTGTTCCTTCTATCAGTTCAAATATTTGCAAAAAATCTGTTATTCACGCAAAAATGTAAGATTTTATCAGGAATTCTGTCGAAATTATGTAGGTTTAATTTTAATAAATACATATTTGCTCTGCTTTATAATTTCGTCAACATTGTAATGTATAATAATTGTTATGAAAATAAAAAGGTATACAAAAAAGCTAAGATGGCAGCGTAAAGAGATAATTTGTATTTTTAACAAAATTAGGGTTTTGATAATCTAACTAACTAAGTAACTGACTGACCATTACGCCGTTTCCCCGAAGGGGTAGGCAGAAAGAATGGATTCCCACACTTTTCTTTCCTGACATACTTCTATCATTTCATCAATATTCATACATCGTGTCATGCACGCACGTCGATCACTCCGACTCCTTACGTGGCAGACATTCAATATTTGATTTATTTGATCGTGTCACATTTTTCTCGGTCTTCCTCTATTTCTAGTTCCATTTACATCGTTGACATATACTTTTTTTTTAACATTATTTCTTTCTTTTTAACAAACCATCTTTATGATCCTTTCATTAATTTGTTTACAACACTTATATTCGACACTCTATCATACACAGTTTTTCCACACATTCGTCTTAGAGATCTCATTTCTACTGCATTTATTCTTTTTTCATACATACATATGGATAAACATAAACACTATGTGAAATTCCAAAAAAATGGTTTTTTTCATGAATAAAAATACTGTTTTTTTCCACTTTTGAAACCTGGAACTTTAAAGTAGAAAAATTAGTGTTTTAATTCATTTAAAAAATGTGAATGGTGTACTTCGTTGGTTTGGACATATGGAAGGCACAGATAAAGAAATATTGATTAAGAAAGTCACTTTAAAGATGTGAATAAAGTACGGAGTCGAGGAAGACCGAGGAAAATATGGCGTGACCAAATTAGTAAAATATTAAAGGTTGGCCACGTTAGAAGCTAAAAGAAGCAACGTGGTTGAGGAGGAAGCTAAAGAGGTGTGTCAGAAAGAATTAGTGTGGCGGTCCATTCTCTCTGCCTACCCTTACGGTTATGGTAAGACCGTATGATGGTTGGATGCTGTTGTTGTCACCAAGATATAAGACGGTCTTCATGACGTTCCGTTTGGAATGAAAAGATTTTCCTCTGAATGGACAGGACGTCGATAATTCGTTTCTTGGACCTTGATTTTGCTTTGTAATAGGAAATTTATTGAATTTAAATTTGAAAAAAAAAGTTCTATACAATTAATAAACGTATAAATATAGGAGTGAGCAGAGAAGAATGAGATCTCTTAGACGAATGTGTGGGGAAAAAAGTATGTGAGAGTGTCGAATGTAAGTGTTGTAAACAAATTAATGAAAAGATCATTAAGATGGTTTGGACATATGGAATGAATGAATGAAGAAATAATGTTAAAAATGTATATATTAAGATATTGCTGGCGGGTATTTTGGTACATTAGCAAACTTCACAATTTTTCACTATTTTTTATATTTGCATCGATTTTTTAAAGATTCATATTTCTCCTTTTTTATTAAAATAAAACTAACGTATTGGACTGGAATATTTTTTCAGGTTTGACATGTTACTAATTATAATATTACAAACATTTTAAATTAATATAGATGCGAGACATGGACATTTACACATCGGGCCATGGAAAGATCTATGTCTGGTATCTCACTTATTATACTTAATAGTATAGTCAACGTGAAGATTTTAAGACGCACTGGGGTTACCGATAGGGATACGCATTGCGAAGATGAAGTGGCAATCGACTGGAAGATGGAGTCAGAGCGTTAGTGAATGGAGGCTAAGATTGGGACGGAAAATGTCGGGAGATAGCCTAAAAGGTGGAGCGATGATATTTATAAGGACAGTGGGATGGACTTGGATAAAACTGGCGAGAGACTGAGAGAGATGGCGTTTACGTCCAGCAGGGGATGGAGCAAGCTGACGGAGAAAAGTTTAAACTTCTTACTGATGACGATTGAACAGTAAACCAAGTATTTCTTTTTTATTCGCCTTCACTTTGTGTTGTGGATTCATATTTGAATAAATATAATTATACTTTGTATTGCAACACTTTTTATTTTCACTGAACTCTGTCATGTTTCGGTTACAAGTAACCTTTATAATGTATACAATTTTAACAATCAAATAAAACAGAGCGGTCACTTATATACTAAATGGAGATCGAGTTATTTATAAAAGTGAAAGGGATAAAGAAAACGGTATTGAAATTTTACATAACCTAACTTTAAACAATTAATAAATTTTAGAAATTAAAAAAGCCAACAAAAATAATTAATTAAATTTAAATTCAATTCTTATGCTCGATATGTTCCCGTTACATCTCCCCTCTCCTCAATCCTAATTATACCCGTTCCACTCGATAAGTTCCCGTTACATCTCCACTCTCCTCAATCCTAATTATACCCCTTTCCACTTTTATAAATAACTCGATCTCCATTTAGTATATAAGTGACCGTTCTGTTTTATTTGATTGTTAAAATTGCAAACATTGATAAAGGTTACTTGTTACCGAAACATGTCTGAGTTCAGTGAAAATAAAAAGTGGTGTTATACAAAATAAACAATTTATAAAACATGCATCAGGCCCATAATGACATAAGGAATCGAAGCAAGAGCAGACAATGTCGGAACCAAACATCACTTAGGAGTAGTAGAAATGAGAACATTGCGACCTATTGTGGGGAGAGCCCTTAGAGATAGGATACCCAATGAAGAAATTCGCAAATTCTGCAAAATTGAAGACATAGTGAGATGGAGAAGGCAGAGAAGACGATTCTGGAGGGACCACATCGAGAGAATGGATCCAGCAAGAATTCCCAATATCGTGATGCACGAGACTCCAGAGGGCCGTCGACCACCAGAACGACCACAAAAAAGATGGAGAGAAGGATGGTCGTCTTCGTCACAGGAAGAAAGTTGATATCCTGCATAAACAGATCGCAAGATCTACAAACAGAAGAAAAATAATAAGATTAATAATTTTTTTAAAGGATAGAAAATCTTTATTTCCGTGAAAAATTTTAGGGGTTGGAACTAGTGATGATGTATTCAATATAGCACACACCTTGTATTTATATTCAAACATTTTTTGTTATGTAAATATGCAAATAATTTATAGCTATACTCAATCAATCACACAACAAAATACAGAGTATTCGCAGACTAGCACATCGCAGGGTCGTTACATTTCAACACGTACCCCCGAACCTCCGCTATAAGCCACCACCGCCCCCTCAGCGCGGCCTACCCTCCGCCCCCATACGCCCGCCCCCCTGGCACCGCGCTATAGACCACAACTGTCATTAATGAGACATTTACATTAGGGAATCGAATTTACTGAGAAAATTTATGGAGGGAAGTGATAACAATATTACATAAAATTATCTTTATATTTTCTTTGTTTCGTATACCGGGTTTTTACGTGATTTTAATGTATATCAAAACTCGATTTAAATATCTATAATTAGTGATACATACGTTTTAAAACAAGGAAAAACAGCGCAAAAAAGAAAAACAGCAAAGAAAATTTCCAATAAAATTGTCTTAAAATATGAACTGTCAAAAATACAAACAAACAAACCATCACGCCGTTTCTCCGCAGGGGTAAGCAGAGTTTTTCCTATGTCGTTCATAGGCAGAGAGAATGGACCGCCATACTACTCTATCCTTGCACCCCTCTCTAGGTTTCTCCACATTCATACAGCGAGTCATAAACGCACGTTGATTCTTCCGACTTCCAACATGACCAACCTTTAAAATTTAATTTAATTTGGTCATGCCATGTTTTCCACGGTCTTCCCCGACTCCGTATTCCATTTATATTATTAACGTATACTTTCTTAACCATTATTTCTCCATCCATGCACTCCATTCGTCCGAACTAACGCAGCGATCCTTTCATAATTTTGTTCATAATACCTTCTTCCGCTCTACATTTCTTTCTTATATCAACATAATAATTAAATAAAACGATGTTTTTTTTTAACTGGCATCGACAGACTGGACCATGACCAGTCTGTCGATGCCAGCGAGCCTGGCGAAACCGGTCGCTGTCTAAATAAAGACAAAAGTGGAAGTAGTTAAAAAAAAACATCGTTTTATTTAATTATTATTTAAAATGAACTTCCATCAAGAGATTTCAGTAAAATCATTTGATTATCTTATATCAACATTTTAGATTCTGTCGTATATCGTTCTATTGCACACACGTCTTAGGGACCGCATTTATTCTGCTCTCATCCCTCTTTTGCGAGTTCCATGCTTCGCTTCCATACATAAGTGTTGGGACCAGAACTCTATTGTGAACAGCCCTTTTCGCTATGATTGATACATTCTTGTTTCCAATAACTATTTTTAAAGTTCCATTCACTTTGTTACCCGCACTAACCCTTTTTTCGGCGTCACTATCCGTTCGGCCGTCCGCTGAGAACATGCTACCTAAATACACAAATTCACTCACCTGCTCCAAGTTCTCTTCGTTCACACTTATGTTACAAACTGTTATTTGTTCTTCCCTTTTAAAAACCATCACCTTAGGCTGTCCACACTCATCATTAAATCATATGATATGAACTGTCCCTTTTCTAAATCAATAGTAACATTCGAATAATTCTTTTCAAAATTTATTCCATTGATCTTTGTTATTTTATGTCTCTGCTACTCTAACTAAGAAAACTAACACATGTTATATATGTTCCTAGATTCTTGCATTTATCTTGTAAATTTTTTGTTAATTTATATCGTTCTCTCGATGATAAAGGTGTAAAGCCTTCGAAACATGTCGAGAAAAATAAACTCAAAAGTGGAAAAAAAAGTGTTTTTATTCGTTAAAAAAACATAAAAATATATGGTGAATTGTACGTATGAGGTATGCATGCGAAATGATCTAATGATGAATATTAATAAGTCCAAGGTAATGATTTTTGAAAAGGAAGAAAACACGACAGTCTGCAACATTAGCGTGAATGGTGAAAACTTGGAGCAAGTAGTTGAGTTTGTGTATTTAGGTAGTATGTTTACAAGAGATGGGAGAGTGGAGAGGGATATTGAAAGAAGGGTTGGGGCAGGCAACAAAGTGAATGGTGCACTTAAAGTTGTCATCGCAAACAAAAACCTATCCAAAAAAGCTAGAATGGCGGTGCACAATGGTGTTCTTCTACCGACCCTTATGTATGGAAGCGAAGCATGGAACTGGCAAAGGAAGGATGAAAGTAGAATAAATGCAGTAGAAATGAGATCTCTTAGACGAATGTGGGGATATTCTGTGTATGATAGAGTGTCGAATGAAAATATAAGAAGTGAATGCGGTGCGAATGACGGTGTCATGAACAAAATAATGAAAGGATCATTAAGATGGTTTGGACATATGGAAAGAATGAATGAAGAAAGAATGGTAAAAAATTATATGTTAATGATGTAAATGGTACCAGAAATTAGAGGAAGACCAAGGAAAACGTGGCACGATCAAATAAATCAAATATTAAATGTCGGCCATGTGAGGAGTCAGAGAAATCGACGCGCGTGCATGACACGATGTATGAATGTTGAGGAATCGAGAGAAATATGTCAGGAAAGAAAGGTGTGGCAGTCCATTCTTTCTGCCTACCCCTTCGGGGAGACGGCGTGATGGTTAGTTAGTTAGTTAGTTTAAAAATATATGTCATTTAATATTTTTTTTAAAAAGTCTTCTTTAATACTTCAACAGGTAACAGCATCATCAGGTGTTACAGTAAATGATTAGTTTATTGTAACACCTGATGATGCCAACATCTGTTGGCGAAACAGTTATCGCGACACTCTCAGTGAATAAAAAGTAATTGTGATATTATAACAGTGTTTTTATTTTTAACAGTAAAAATGTTGAAGTATCATAGTGTTTCGGCCAAAACTATCTATAATAATTTTCTAAATTAAACACAAAAGTCCAGATCGCCCAGCTGACAACACGACCTTCGTGGCAGAGTGGTAAGAGCTCTGGCTTCCATACCGGAGGTTCCGGGTTCGATTCCCGGCGATGGCAGTGTGATTGTCACACTGTCTTTGGTCTGGTGTAGAATTCACGTGACAATAAAATGGCGATAGATTGGCTACCTATCACATGTCACGAGAATCAATATAATAGCTAAAAAAAAAAAAAAATGTGCACCTTCTAAAAGATCATTATGTGCTTTTTTTTTGTTATTTTATTTTATTATTTGTTTTAGATTTATTTTGTGGTTGATGGACGATTGAAGTATGCGCAAGAGATGCCTATTTGTGGCGACGAGGTTCGCAACCCATCACACCGCGTCTCTCGCGGGGGCGAAAGAATGGAGTGCCGCATCAATTAAAGTGTGGCAGTCCATTTTTTCTGCCTACCCTTTCGGGGAGACGTCGTGATGGTTAGTTAGTTAGTTGAGTTATAAATTTCTACCTCATTTATTCTACTCTCATCCTTCTGCCAGTTCCATGCTTCACTTCCATACATCAGGGCTGGTACCAATTTCATGAAGTGTATTATTTTATTTCTACTTTGTTCGCCATACTTTGTGTTGCAGATGTTTTATATTTTATATTTATTTTTATTTTTTATTCTTATACTTTGTATACGTACAACCCTCACTTTTTAAACAAATTAAAATAAAATATTAAAGATGTTTCGGACTACCCAGCTCTTCCTCAGTGATATTACAAAGATATTTAAAATATTATAAAATGTCTTCCACATTCGCTATAATTTGTGTTGTAGATGTTTTATTTGTCTTTTTTTTATATACTTTGTATGTACAACACTTAAATTGTTTACAAATATGATCAGTTTTGACAGATGTTATAAAGAATTATTTTCCTAAAAATAATTCTTTATAATAACTGTCAAAACTGATTATATTTGTAAACAATTTTATAATATTTTAAATATGTATCTTTATAATTTTATAATATTTTAAATATGTATCACTGAAGAAGGACCGGTTGTCCGAAACATGTCTGATATGTAATTTTTTTTTAAGCAAGTGTTGTATAAAAAAGTATATAAAAAAGAAAAAGACAAATATTATAAAATTGTTTACAAATATGGTTAGTTTTGACAGATGTTATATATAGTAATAACATCTGTCAAAACTGACCATATTTGTAATCAATTTTATAATATTTTAACTAAATAATATCACTGAGGAAGGACTGGGTAGTCCGAAACATGTTTGATATTTAATTTTAATTTGTTTAAAAAGGGAGTGTTTTATACAAAGTACATAAAAAAAAGTATTATTTTAAATTTCAGATGTGAAGTGTATTGATTTCAATAAATTAGTATTGTGTTAATTATATTTGAAAAAGAACTCTTAAATATGGTATCCAAAACATAGGATTGTGTCTAAAAATACTTGAGGTCGTTAGGAACAATATTGTTCATTAACTACGTAGAAAAATAAAAGACAACAAACGCCTCGTTATAAGTCGGTCTTGGAAATATTATTTGTAACTGGAAAAGTATGTTTTCCCTGGAAATGCGACACCTCTACCTCACCCCGTGTTATTTCGCGTTTTCAGGACTTTCACAGCACCCAACACCCCCGACCCCTAAAGACGGTAATGGGTACCCCTAAAAATAATATCCTAATTGTAAGGGTACACATACCGTCTTGAGGACAGTAGAACCATTCGGTACGTAATAAATATATAAGGGGAATAGTAAACCCGATGGTTAAATGGTTTTACTTGGATTTAATTTATGTAAATAGTAAACTAACTAACTAACTAACCATCACGCCGTCTTCCCCGAATGGGTAGGCAGAAAGAATGGACTGCCACACTTTTCTTTCCTGACATAATTCTCTCGCTTCGTCAACATTCATACACCGTGTCATGCACGCGCGTCGATTTCTCTGACTCCACAAGTGGCCGACATTCAATATTTGATTTATTTGATCGTGCCACGTTTTCCTTGGTCTTCCTCTATTTCTAATTCCATTAACATCGTTAACATATACCATTATTTTTTCATTCATTCTTTCCTTGTGTCCAAAAAATCTTGGGGATCCATTTTTAATTTTAATTATGATGCAATCATCTGCCTTACATTTATTTCTTATTTCGTCGTTCGACATTCTATCATACATCGTTTTCCCGCACATTCTTCTTAGTGATTTAATTTCTACGGCATTTAACCTACTTCCATCGTTCTTTTCCATCACTAAGATTTAGTTTCATACATAATGGTTGGCACTATAACTCCGTTGTGTATAACCATCCTTTCTTCTTATATTTTCCTTCGACACTCTATTATACTCAGAGTATCGTCTAAGAGATCTCATTTCTAATGCATTTATTCTACTTTCATCCTTCTTTTGCCAGTTCCATGCTTCGCTTCCATATATATGGGTCGGTACAAGAACACCATTGAGTGGACAACTTTAAACGATTCACTTTGTTGCCAGCCCCAACCCTTCTTTCAATATCCCTCTCCACTCGCCCATCTTTTGTAAACATAATATTACCTTAATTCACGAACTCATCTACTTGCTCCAAATTTTCACCATTCACGCTAATGTTGCAGACTGTCATGATTTCTTCTTTTTAAAAAATCATTACCTTGGACCTATTCACATTCATCATCAGATCATTTCGCATGCATACCTCATACATACTATTTACCAGGACTGGTAGTTCACGCTCGTTGTCTGCAAGTAGGACAGCGTCATCCGCATACAAGAGACAGCTTACTGACACTCCGCTCATTTTGGCACCTACATCCAACCCTTTGAGCTCTTTCAACAAATATATATCTCTTTCATATAATTAGTAATCAACAAAAAATTTTCCATTACTATTTATTTAATTTATTATTATTATTATTATTTTATTATTATACATCATTAAGGCGTGTTTTTTTAATATATTTGTTAATTTTTACTGCGAGTTTCTAAATTTTCGAAAACGGGACATTTTGGCATCCCGAAGCTATTTTCGGGGACATCGGACACGCTGATTGAAAACGGGACCGTCTCCTCTCTTCCTCCTTTCATTTACTTCTGTCATGTGTCCATGAGTCCGCTTCCCAATTAATCCCGTGTCTTTTTTTCCTTTGGTATAATTTGTTTAAATTTTTTTAAGTGTTTTTAGTGTAATCTGCATGTTAGGCGGGACATAGAGGAAAATATCTGTAGATTAAATGTGGCCTGGTCCCTTTTGATTTCTTTCGTACATTTTTTTTTATAACTAGAGTCCCGCATGGACGAGGGCCGGGCCTAGGGATTGAATAAGCAAAGCTGACGAAAGGCGCCGTTCGCCTATAACAGCTTCGGGTAAGCGGTGGTAATCCTCTATGTCCTTCATGTTCCAATGGAAAGAGGCGAGAAAGAAAGAAAAAAAACGAAAGTAGAACCACTTCCAAATAATAAAATAAAAAGTCTTACTCATAATGCGAGTCAAGTTTTCACAAATTCTTCTCCTTCATGTGACATAAGTTTCCCCGATGTTGAACATCACTTCTGCAAAGACTCCTCTGTCCTGCGCCGCCTGGAATATCTCATCCACGCTCCTTATTCCAGTCCAGTCTTTAACGTAGTGTAGAAAAGATGTTTGCTTTTAGTCAGGATAACGTCGTCCTTCAATATTGCCTATAAATATAAGTTGTAGGATTTTATATCTATTTCCACGCAAAATATGATCTAGATAGGACATTTTAGAGATCGTAATACATTTTAAATTTTTTTACTCATAATGAAAGAGCTGAAAGGGTTGGAAGAAGGTGCCGAAATGAGCGGAGTGTCAGTAAGCAGTCTCTTGTATGCGGATGACGCTGTCCTACTTGCAACGAGCATGAACTACAAGTCCTGGTGAATAGTATGTATGAGGTATGCATGCGAAATGATCTGATGATGAATATGAATAAGTCCAAGGTAATGATTTTTGACAATTAAAAAATCCTGACAGTCTAACATTAGCGTGAATGGTGAGAATTTGGAGCAAGTAGATGAGTTCGTGTATTTGGGTAGTATGTTAACAAAATATGAAAGTGGAGAGGGATATTGAAAGAAGGGTTGGGGCAGGCAACAAAGTGAATGGTGCACTTGTCATGGCGAACAAAAACCTATCCAAAAGAGCTAAAATGGCAGTGCACAATGGTGTTCTTGTACCGACCGTTATGTATGGAAGCGAATCATGGAACTGGCAAAAGAAGGATGAAAGTAGAATACATGCAATAGAAATGAGATCTCTAAGCCGAATGTATGTTACTCTGTGTACTGATAGAATGTCGAATGAAAATATAATAAGTGAATGCGGTGCGAATGATGGTTGTATGAACAAAATAATGAAAGGATCATTAAGATGGTTTGGACACATGGAAAGAATGAATAAAGAAATAATGGTAAAAAAATTATATATTAACGATGTAAATGGAACTAGAAATAGAGGAAGACTGACAAAAACGTGGCAGGATCAAGTAAATCAAATTAATGTCGGCCACGTGAAGAGTGAGGAGTTGGAGAAATCGACGTGCGTACATGACACGAAGTATAGATGTTTTGGAAACGAGAGAAGTATATCAGTGACAGTCCAGTCCTTTCAGTAGTTAGTTAGTTTATACAAAGTAGAATTATTTAATAATTTTGTGATAAATCTCTCCCATTTAGGGATATATTTTTTGGGACACCCACCCACATATTATTACTTAAATAAATCCTGTTTTTTCTCGTGATATATTTTTCCTGACCACCCGTTTCCTACCCCCTTCCGCCTCTTCCACCCCGCGCCCATAACAGTTGCTCTGAAATCAGCATTAATTGTCGCGCCTCTCTGCGTCTATATTCATTCGTACCGTGCAGATCTCTGGAGATAACTACGGGTAGGAACTCCCGGCGAGAGTCCTGCGCGGGGACGGTCTTGTGAATTTGATAAATTTTCAAGCGAATGGTAGACGTTTCATTTTTTTGCTTCTCAAACAATGTCTCCAATTTCTCTTCGTTACCATACTTTTTTTTATTTTAATGGGAAGTTTTACGTTTTACATCTATTTTTTCGCGAAATTGTTTTAATCTTTTAAGTTCATTATTGCACAATTACTATAAATATGCTACTTAAGAAACATTTTAAAAAGGCCGATTCGAATGCAGTAAAAAAAAATTATAGTTTTAAATATATCCTAACTAAAAACTAACCATTACACCATCCCCCCGAAGAGGTAGGCAGAATCTACACTGTTCTTTCCTGACATATTTCTTTCGTTTTCTCAACATTCATACATCGTGTCATGCACGCGCGTCGATTTCTCTGACTCCTCACGTGCTGACATTCAATATTTGGTTTTATTTGATCGTGCCACGTTTTTATTTATTACCAGTTCCATTTACATAGCTAACATATACTTTTTATTTGTGTATAAAATCTAATGAATCTATTAGTTTAATATATTTGATCGATTTGATTTAAAATATTTTAAATTCATATGAATGTTGCGGATGGAAAATTACGTCATGTTCTCAGCTCTAAAATACCACAATGCCTCAACACTAAAGTTTTCAACCAGTGCGTCTTAACAGTCATGACGTACGAAGCCGAGACGTGGACACTGACAAAAGGTCTAGTCTACAGATTCAAGGTCGCCCAACGCGCCATGGAAAGAGCCATGCTTGGAATAACCTTGAGGGACAGATTTAGAAACGAATTTATTCGTCAACAAACAAAGGTGACTGAGGTGGCTCTGAGGATCGGTGGACTGAAGTGGCGATGGGCTGGCCGGAGAACCGACGGCTGATGGGGGAGACGGGTTCTGGAGTGGAGACCGCGTACAGGATTCCGCAGAGTTGGACGTCCCCCTACCTGATGGATTGACGATCTGAAGAGGTTTGTTGGACATTGATGGATGGGAGCGGCTCTTTTGATATTCTAAAGTATAATATGAAATGTTATAATATTCTCATTAACAAGGGAAACAAATATATTACCCATAAAAAAAAATCTACAAAATAAATGTTTTCATTTATATTTAACGAGTAAATGGTCTTCACAATAACAAACTTTGGCTTTTATTTGTATAGATAAGGATAAGGAATCTAGGAATCTGGTTATAGAAAATCAACCCCTAGAACAGGTCAGGACCTTCAAGTATCTAGGCATAGACCTGGTGCGAGGAGCTGATCTGCGGGAAGAAATACAAGCCCAAGTAAACAAGGCCGCTGCAATCTCTGGGGCTCTAAAATCCACAATATGGAAAAACAAAGATATTGCCATTAAGAGTAAGATGAGAATTTATAAAGCATGCGTAAGACCAATAATAACATATGGCGTCGAAGCAAGGGCAGACACAGTAAGGACCAAACAAGTTTTGACGACTTCCGAAATGAAGGCCACCAGGAAAATAGCAGGCAGGAGACTGAGAGATATGTGAAGTTGAGGATATTATAAGATGGAGCAGACAGCGAGAAAGGGACTGGTACAGTCATGTTCAAAGAATGGACACCACCAGACTCCTCTATATTGCATTGCATAATCAGCCTCATAGGACTCGTCCTCGTGGAAGACCTCCTAAAAGATGAAAGGACAGCTGGGAATCTACCTCACAGGAGGAGCAACACTCTGGAGAACAGACCACATAGGTCTACAATAAGGAAGAAGAAGAAGACTTCTAAGCAACGTTTACTATTATTATTATTATTATTTTGAAAAAACTCCTTACATCATTACAGCGCGAGCCAAATCGGTGTAAAGGGTGAAAAAAAAGAATAGCAAAGGAAACACATATAGAACCTTATGAATAGGAAAAGACAGTTATTTGCTTGCTGCCTTTATCGTAAGGGTATTTACGAACTCGCCATAATTGCATCCAAAGAGATCTATCTATCTCTTTTGCAATCTCATTTAAGAGACGAATCGGTTTCAATACAGGAGAACTTCGAAGGGCCTCTGTGCGGCAATTTGGGGCATAAAATAAGATATACCCCCTTGCTCTGTTAAAACTATGCGATTTAGCTCTCTCAGTATTCCTGGATTGAAAATACCTCCAGTTAACAGTTTAAAAAAAGATTTCCCAGAAAGATCATTCGACGAGCTTCAAGAGTGTTGAAACCCAACACTCCTGAGAGAAACAGTGAGGGGTACAAAAAAGGATAACAGTTATACTCCCTGAGGTATAAGTACCTTAAAAATCGTTTCTGGATCCATTCCAGTTCCAAGGTGACTGTTCTTTTTCTAGGGTCCCAAATGATAGAGCAGTACTCCAAGTTACTACGAATCAGCGCTTCATACAGTCGACGGATCGCCGTTGTGTTGGAAAAAGATCTTGCGTTCCGTAGAACTTCCGTAGAACCGTAGAACTCTTGCGCCTGTGCGTCTCCAAGGCAAACTTAAGAACAGTCTTTAGAAGCGACTAGAATTTTAATTAATTGTATGAACTAGCATTGAGCCCTGTATTTTGTATTATTATATATTTAAGCAGAAATATTTGAATGAAACAAATGAGCTCTGCAGATATTATTCCCTGAAGAGTAATTTCAAAATTACACCCGTGAGAATAATTTTTCAAAAGATGGCACTCGAAAGTATTCCTTTGCCATTTATTAAGGTTTTATTACACAATAAAAACATTCTGAACAAGTGTACTACAATTAATATTATAGTTGAAACACTTATAATAAATGGAATTCAGTTAATGAGGCCCGGTGGTCCCGTACGGGACCGCGTAACACAGCGTTTTTATTTTAAAAAAATGTGTGTGTGGTTATAATCGATACGGAAATATGCTAATTGAGATTTAGATACTTTTAGAACAAAAGTGAATGGTGCACTTAAAGTTGTCATCGCAAACAAAAACCTATCCAAAAAAGCTAGAATGGCAGTGCACAATAGTGTTCTTCTACCGACCCTTACGTATGGAAGCGAAGCATGGAACTGGCAAAAGAAGAATGAAAGTATAATAAATGCAGTAGAAATGAGATCTCTTGGACGAATGTGTGTATGATACTCTGTGTATGATAGAGTGTCGAATGAAAATATAAGAAGTGAATGCGGTGCTAATGATGGCGTGATGAACAAAATAATGAAAGGATCATTAAGATGGTTTGGATCATTAAGATGGAAAGAATGAATGAAGAAAGAATGGTAAAAAAATTATATGTTAATGATGTAAATGGAACCAGAAATAGAGGAAGACCGAGGAAAACGTGGCACGATCAAATATTGAATGTCGGCCATGTGAGGAGCCAGAGAAATCGACGCGCGTGCATGACACGATGTATGAATGTTGAGGAATCGAGAGAATTATGTCAGGAAAGAAAAGTGTGGCTGTCCATTATTTCTGCCTACCCCTTCGGGGAGACGGCGTGATGGTTAGATAGTTAGTTAGTTTAATAACAAAAAATATATATTTTTTTTATTTTATACAAATACTTGTAGACAAATACTGATAATCTAGCAATGTGATAATTGCGTAAAAGCCTTTCACATTCGATATACGATAGAATCTCAAATGCTGATATAAGAAAGGAATGTAGAGCGGAAGAAGGTATTATGAACAAAATTATGAAAGGATCGCTGCGTTGGTTCGGACATATGGAACGCATGGATGGAGAAAGAATGGTTAAGAAAGTATACGTTAATGATGTAAATGGGGTACGAAGTCGAGGCAGACCGAGGAAAACATGGCATGACCAAATTAATCATATTTTAAAGGTTGGTCATGTTAGAAGTCGGAGGAATCGACGTGCGTGTATGACTCGTTGTATGAATGTGGACGAAGCTAGAGAGGTTTGCCAGGATAGAATAGTGTGGCGGTCCATTCTCTCTGCCTACCACTGCGGGGAAACAGCGTGATGGTTTGTTGTTGTTGTTGTTGTTAATAAAGATTATCTGCTTAATGCTTACAAATTATCTTAATAGATGGCGCTAGTGTACAACAATGTGAAGTTATTAAAAAATAGTAGCATTTATACAAGTTACAAATACTTGTCAAATGTGGAGACTTAAGAAGGGGGAATGGGGAATGTTGTTAACATAAAGTCATCGCTTAACCCAACCAATGACAGGTCATAAGTCCTGAAACGCCTCGACTACCATATTCTGTTTCCAAATAATTTAGATCTTCTTCTCTATTGAGATACAATTAATCCTTAAAAAATATATAGTAAAACTTCGATATAACGGACTGATTGGGGGGAGGGTGTGTCCTTTAAAGCCGAAATTCTTATAAGTATTAAAGAATATCTTAGATGCCTATCTAATAATAATTTTTCGGAGTTCGCTAACCATTTAGTTGAAAATAATCATAAATTTAATAAAGAAAACGGTAAAAACAAAAACTGGTCCAAGTTAAAAATAACATATAAATTGGAGTGAAATCTCCAGGCGTTATCTAGCAATACGTTAATGGCGGTAGCCTTGCACATTGCGTTGATAAAAAGATCTTCTGCTTAATGCTTAATCCAATCTTCATAGATGGCGCTGGTGTGTAGATTGAAATATAACATGTAAAGTGTGGTGTTACATAGTAGCATATATACAACTTCCAAAAATTTGTCAGACATGGTGGTCGTAAGAAGGGTGGAATGGGGAATGTTGTATTACATAATGCGTTCGCTTAACCCAACCAATGACAGGTCATAAGTCCTGTAAACACCTCGACGACTATATTCTGTTCCCGATTTGCATCTTCGTCTCTATTGAGATACAATTAAAAAAAAATTGTATATTAATAATGAAAACCTACATAACTTTAAACAATTCAGAAATTTTAGAAATTAAAAAGCCATAATGAAAATATAATAAATAACCAATTAAATTTAAATTCTATTCCTATGCTCGATATGTTTCCGTTACATCTCCCCTCCCGTCAATTCTAATTATACTCCTTCCACTCGAGATGTTCCCGTAACATCTCCCCTCTCCTCTTTCCTAATTATACTCCTTCCACTTTTATACATTACTCGATCTCCATTTAGTATATAAGTGACCGCTCTGTTTTATTTGATTGTTAAAATTGTATACATTGATAAAGGTTACTTGTAACCGAAACATGTCTTAATTCAGTGAAAATAAAAAGTATTGTAATACAATGTATAATTATTTTTATTCCTCTTTATTTTTATTCAAATATGAAGAAACATATGTTTACTATATTTAGATATAAATAAACAATACAAAACAGAAACAAAATTCTTTTTATTGTCTTCGGACACTCGTCGTAAAGTTACGTTGCTGTTTGAAATCGATGCGCTTGCTTTCGGTAATCCTGCTTTGAAAAAGGAATCGAGTTTTTTTTGCACTTTTGAAATTTGCTGTTTTTCATAATCAACTCTCTAAAATTACGAAAATGCGGATACTATAGTTGAACTTCGTTAATAATAATAATAATTATAAACTAATTTGTCTGAATATGGAATAAGTACAAAGCTGATCACGGCAATTAAGTCGCTATACACAGAAAGCACTGCTAGTGTCAGAGTAAATGGAGATCTTACAGCCTGGTTTGATATCAATAAAGGTGTCAAACAGGGTTGCGTAATGTCCCCGTGGTTATTTAATCTGTATATGGACAAATGTATGAAAGAGCTGAAAGGGTTGAATGTAGGTGCCAAAATGAGCGGAGTGTCAGTAAGCTGTCTCTTGTATGCGGATGACGCTGTCCTTCTTGCAGACAACGAGCATGAACTACAAGTCCTGGTGAATTGTATGTATGAGGTATGCATGCGAAATGATCTGATGATGAATGTTAATAAGTCCAAGGTAATGATTTTTGAAAAGGAAGAAACCATGACAGTCTGCAACATTAGCGTGAATGGTGAAAATTTGGAGCAAGTAGTTGAGTTCGTGTATTTAGGTAGTATGTTTACAAGAGATGGGCGAGTGGAGAGGGATATTGAAAGAAGAGTTGGGGCAGGCAACAAAGTGAATGGTGCACTTAAAGTTGTCATCGCAAACAAAAACCTATCCAAAAAAGCTAGAATGGCAGTGCACAATGGTGTTCTTCTACCGACCCTTATGTATGGAAGCGAAGCATGGAACTGGCAAAAGAAGGATGAAAGTAGAATAAATGCAGTAGAAATGAGATCTCTTAGACGAATGTGTGGATACTCTGTGTATGATAGAGTGTCGAATGAAAATATAAGAAGTGAATGCGGTGCGAATGATGGTGTCATGAACAAAATAATGAAAGGATCATTAAGATGGTTTGGACATATTGAAAGAATGAATGAAGAAAGAATGGTAAAAAATTATATGTTTATGATGTAAATGGAACAAGGAATAGAGGAAGACCGAGGAAAACGTGGCACGATCAAATAAATCAAATATTGAATGTCGGCCATGTGAGGAGTCAGAGAAATCGACGCGCGTGCATGACACGATGTATGAATGTTGAGGAAGCGAGAGAAATATGTCAGGAAAGAAAGGTGTGGAAGTCCATTCTTCCTGCCTACCCCTTCGGGGAGACGGCGTGATGATTAGTTAGTTAGTTAGTTAATTATAAACTAACTTTTAAACCGCCGATTTTGTGATGTAATCACCTCAAGGTAGCATTAAGATATGTTTTAAATCTAAATGTGAACGCTGCATCTGATTGATATACGCGATCGATGAAATTTATGAAATTAAAAAAAAAGGGTTTTCAGCTTAGATCTGAAGTCTGTCGGATCATTTATGCATCTGAGGTGTGAAGGAAGATTGTTCCAAGCTGATGGGCCGGCTACCGCAAACGCTCGATGCCCGAAATTTGTACTAGGGCAACGCTTTGGCTCAACTAATCTTCCTATTGCCGAGGAGTTCACCGAGCAAAGTGTGGATTTCTTTGTATTTAGGCTGTCCGTTATAGATTAATTTGGAGTTCGGATGTATAATTTGGAGCCATTCCATGTAGCGCTTTGAAGACTGTCCAGCAGAGTTTATACTGGATTTTTTCTGGACTCTTAAGCCAGTGAAGTTCTTTGAGATGTTGAGTTATTTGGGACTTTTTTGGAATGCCTTTAATAAGTCTTGCTGCTGCATTGAAGGCAGATTGAAGTTCGTATCTGACGAATAGTCAATAAATGTTATTAGATCGTCGAGATGAGATCTTACCACTGATAACTTCAGTGTTGTTTCTTCTTCTTCGCTATCTTCACTTCCAACCTCGGCATTGCGTCTCAAATTCTGGTGCTAGACTTATGACATGATACATTTGACCGGATTTTGTGTCTGTTGTATCCGAAGTTCGTTAAATAAAGGTTCATTATATCGAGGTTTTACTGTATTAAGAAAATTTTCAAAGTTTTGTATTTATAATTCTTTCGATGAATTTGTATGAAATCACCATAATGAAATAAGGTGCCCTTTTTACAAATTGGCTATTAAAATTTATTTATAATAAAATCAATAAATCTCAATCAAGGCACTTAATTAAAATTCCGTTTCAGTAAACAGCTCCCAGAACAAAAATGATCAGATTAAATCAAAAGTGTGAAGGGTGAGCCGGGTAAACAGACGATCCCTTTCCGGAATTTTCAATATAACCGATTAATTAGTTGTTATCTCGGACATCTGGATTACGCTTTAACCATCATACCATGGGCGGCTCTTGAAACGCATTAAAATATTTCATTAAATCATAAAAACACAAAAAAATGTCAATAAATAAATACACAAAAACACAAAAAATTCTCTTTAAAGAACTTTGTTATGAATATCCCCATTGATTATGTTTAGTTACGACAGCTGTTTCGCTAACCGATGTTAGCATCGTCAGGTCTTACAATCAACAAAAATATACATTAGAAAGACTAAGTTTATATAATCTTTTTTAAATACATCAGAAATACTTAGTTTATATAATCTTTTTAATCAGTTGGCGAAACAGCTGTCGCGACACTCTCAGTGAATAAAAAGAAATTATGATATTATAACAGTGTTTTAAATTTTAACAGTAATAATATTTTTAATTTAAACAGTTAATATTGTTGAAATATCAAAGTGTTTCCGCCAAAACAATGGATTATCTAATCAATACCAGTACGGTCGAAAAGACGAAAATGTTCAAAAACTTAAATATTAAAGAAAGATTGTATAAAACAAGTCTTTCTGATGTATCTTTTAGTTAATTGTAAGACCTGACGATGCAAACATTGGTTAGCGAAACAGCTGTCGTGACTAAATATAATTAATGGTGATATTGATAACAAAGTTTTTTTTAATTTAAACAGTTAATAATGTTGAAATATCGAAGTGTTTCCGCCAAAACAATGGATTATCTTTTAAAAAATGTAATCTAACTGAACCAACCTATAGAACAGGTCAGTACCTTCAGATATCTGGACATAGACCTGGTTGGAGGAGCTTATCTATGTGAATACAAGCCCAATTCAACAAGGTAGCCGCAATTCTTGATGCTGTTAAATCCGCAATATGGGAAAATAAAGATATGACCATTAAGATTAAGATGATAATCTATAGAGCATGTGTAAGACCAATATTAACTTAACATTTGGCGTTGACCCCTTAAGACCCCTTAACATTTGGCGTTGAAGCAAGGGCAAACACAGTCAGGCGCAAACAAGTTTTGAGAATCTCCGAGATGAAAATATCGAGAATGATAATAGGTAAGACACTAAGGGATCGCGTGAGGAAAACCAGAATAAGAGAGATATGTGAGGTTGAGGATATTATAAGATGGTGTAGAAAGCAGATCAAATCAGTTTATTTTCTGAAAATATATTACAAACAATTATTATACGAGTGATTTAAGACAACTATTAAGAAAAGGTAAAATATAATAAATATGTAATACCAGGATCGCATGAGAGATCGTTCGACATTAGGAATACAAGATACTCTCCAAAGTCAAGAGTATTTGTCTTGTGAACGTACTTTCACGAATATGAAAGACATCAATCTCCGAAGCAATCATGTTCACATCAAAGGAGAGACTAGTGCGGTCTTGTCCAAAGAAGCGACACCAGCAGACTCTATTGCACTACGTAATCAGCCTCACGGAACGTGGAAGACCTCCTAAAAAGGTGAAAGAAAAGGTGGGAATCCATCTCACAGGAGGAGCAACATTCTGGAGAATAGAACATACATGTCTTTTGAACACTTCTGAAAATGGCTGCAGCTTAGAGGCTGACCAGTGACAAGAGTGGTGGATAGTTTACGGGTTGGGCACAACCCTCAGTCATGAAGAATCCTAGAGAATCCACGAGGAGAACGTAGAGATCCGATCTCAATAACTAATCTTGGCAGTTAGTTGGGACAGTGCCAGGGAGAATATTATATTTCTAGAGTACCCTTTTCTATATTACTTACTTTAAATGACTTACTTTTGTTCACTTGAGGATATTATTCCAAATCCTCGATTATCCATTATCTATTAGGACTATCAAGTCTTCTCTAGCTCTAGAGATCTTACTCTGGTCGGTCTCTAAGGTATAGGATCTTGATTGCTCTGGTCTGTCCAGCTCGGCAAACGTGCCCAATCCATGCTAGGCGACCGGCTATCACGGTGCTCGTTATAAGGTCATTTTGGATCTCTCTCTCTCTGGTGAATGGAAAAATATGTAAAGAAAGGCCAAGGAAGACATGGCATGACCAAATTAATCAAATACTGAAAGGCGTCCATGTTCAAAGTAGGAACAATCGACGATCTGATTCTGATTCTGTTAATATCCACTTTTTTATATATTTTTTTTATCAAAAATATTTCACAAGTTCCTGGATTTCCTAGATTGTAAATACCTTCGGATAAAAGTTTAAAAAAATGCTTACTTGGAATGATCATTCGATGGGTTCAAGGTTGTTGAATTGATCATTGATCTGAGAAATAGTGTTCTACGTTTAATAAAAATGTGATCCGTCTCTGGTTCCAGAGTTACTCAACTATAACTAGACCGCAGTAAACCAAAGTTTGCCCATCGTATCCTGATTCTCAATTAAATCTGATATGTTCAGAAGGGATAGGAGCAGTAATTTAACCCTCCGCTTGTAGATTTAGGACTAAACATATTTAAATACCATCCCAGGGTTAATAAACAATGAGATCCACTCAATTTCCTCCCACATATTTCTTATAATACTACGAAATTTTATTTTCTAACTATTTTGAATTGGAAACTTTTACTAACCATCACGCCGTTTCCCGGAGGGGTAGGCAGAGAGGATTTTATTTATTTATTAAATTATTTTATATATCAATAAAATGAAATAAGATGAAAGTAGAATAAATGCAGTAGAAATGAGATCTCTTAGACGAATGTGTGGATACTCTGTGTATGATAGAGTGTCGAATGAAAATATAAGAAGAGAATGCGGTGCGAATGATGGTGTAATGAACAAAATAATGAAAGGACGATTAAGATTGTTTGGACACATGGAAAGAATGAATGAAGAAAGAATGGTAAAAAAATTATATGTTAATGATGTAAATGGAACCAGAAATAGAGGAAGACCGAGGAAAACGTGGCACGATCAAATAAATCAAATATTGAATGTCGGCCATGTGAGAAGTCAGAGAAATCGACGCGCGTGCATGACACGATGTATGAATGTTAAGGATCGAGAGAAATATGTCAGGAAAGAAAAGTGTGGCAGTCCATTCTTTCTGCCTACCCCTTCGGGGAGACGGCGTGATGGTTAGTTAGTTAAACAAAACGGTATAACATACGAGTAGATAAAACAACGACATGAAACCAAAAAAATATACATATCAGAAGGAACCCAAATAAGTTGAAGTCAGTAAGGCAGTACTTTTTCCAGAATTTGTAATTTTTTTTTATGAACACTGCCTCACTGACACTGAAAATGTCCAAATCCGAGACGATTAGATTCAAGACAGTAATACTTAAATGTCTTGACATACCTCTCTAGTACGATTTGAGATGTACAATTTGAGTATGATAGTGTGCACCAATAAAAAACAATAAACCACTCATGATGATGCATATACTTGTATATGAAACTGTTTTTAATATTAAAGGATTGCCAAAATGCAGATTTTTTTTGTGAGATGCTTCAAATGACAGCCGCCTTTGGGCGCCATTTTGAAACCGAATTTAAATAAAAATTCATTCTTGAATTCGAATGCCTTTGAATGTCGAATATTTTGAATATCGAACATTTATATAATACATTATATCCTTTGATCAAAACACTTTAATAAATTTGTTAGAACAAATTAAACACTCTTGGAAAATATGAGAGTTAAATTAGACAGCTATTATTCTACCAATTAACTAATACAATACAAAATGTTACGCTAATATCACAAACATCTCGAATATTCCGTGCTAGGGATGGGTGTGAAAATTATTTTATAACTTCAAAGTTATTCGACTGGCAACACTGAATATAAATAACAATAATTTCACAATATCTAGCATAATAATAATACAAGCAAACATTAGTACGTTAACATTTATTTGTGTTTTTGATCAACTTCAGACGTTGTGGATATCCATAACAAGTTTTTTTTTAAATTGATTAATTTTCTTTCTAATAATGATCTAATAATGATCTTATTATGATCTAATAATGATCTAATAATGATCTAATAATGATCTAATAATTATCTAATAATGATCTAATAAAGATCTAATAATGAACTAATAATGATCTAATAAAGATCTAATAATGAACTAATAATGATCTTAAAATGATCTGATAATGATCTGATAATGATCTAATAATGATCTAATAATTATCTAATAATGATCTAATAATGATCTAATAATGATCTAATAATGATCTAATAATTGTGAATGTATACTTATACCTGTATACAAATCCTGGATTTACACCAAAGGGTGGTTAATTCAAATTTTAATTGTATCTCAATAGAGACGAAGACGTAAACTGGAAACTGAACATGGATGATCAAGGTGTTTACAGGACTTATGACCTGTCATTGGTTGGGTTAAGCGCACGCTTTATGTAATTACAACATTCCCCAACAATGGGGAATGTTGTAAATACAACTATACAATTCATTAATTCGGAGTAGACTCGAAAGTGGTTCTGTGATATGGAGTTCGCACGAGGCGAGAGAGTTCAGAAAAAAATTCTGAGGTATCTCTACATGAAGGAGTATGATAGCTATCCATGGCTCTATCCCACAGCGTTTCTTTTGGCAATGTTGGGGTCTAATTCTCTGCAGCTTCGAAGAGACGGGTTTCTCACAACCAATTTCTTTAGATTAATTAGGGGATATTTTGAAAACTCAGCCGTGCTGGAGGGTGTAGGTCTTTTTGTTCCCGACAGATATCTCCGACAGCGCCAGCATAGATTGTTCTTTCTTCCGGTCGTAATAACCAACCTGCCTCTAATGATGCCGGTGGGAAGAGCAATCAGTCTGCTGAACAAGATTACTTCGGAGATCGACGTCTTTCATATTAATGAAAGTACCTTCAGAAGAAAAATACTCTTAACTTTAGAGAGTATCTTGTCTTCCTAAAGTTAAACCATCTCTCATGCGTTCCTGATTCTTTACCCTTTCTCAAATAGATGCCTTAAAACTTTTTTTGTTTGTAATATATTTTGTGTGAATAAAATAAGCTGATTATAACTGATTTAAAAAAATCGAAGTGCGCGCATGATACGATGTATGAATGTTGAGGAAGCGATAGAATTGTCAGGAAATAAAATTGTGGTAGTCCTTTGTTTCTGCCAACCCCTTCGGAGAGACTGCGGGATGGTTAGTTAGTTAGTTAGTTTAAATAAAAATTATATATCGATACTTGTACATAGGTTGCCTTTTAAGTTTTTACAATCGAACAATAGATGGCGTTAGTGAGTTATGGCATCACTGTATTTGTGAACATTGACGTTTGTTATTGCGAGATAGAATTATGTCAGGAAAGAAAAGTGTGGCAGTCCATTGTTTCTGCAAACCCCTCCGCAGATAGGGCGTGATGGTTCGTTTTTTAGTTAGTATAAATAGAAATTATATATCGATACTTGTATACATTATATTTGTAACTATTATTAGGTATTTACAACAGGAAGTATCGCCAAATTGGTATGCCCAGCTCTGCAAGCTGTATCTAGCAAAAATAATCTCGAACAAATCTCTCCATCCCCTCCAGCTATTGTCTAAAATGATATTTTAAACAATAGTGTTCATCACAGGCCTGTATCATTTAATTATCCCATAACCACCCGAGGTTCTGCTTCTAAGCTCCCCCGATCTAGGGATGTCTCTGACAGACTATTGATAACATTTACTCAATCACTTACCCTTAGAGTCTTAATTCACCTAGAATTAATTTATTTATTATTACAAGAACAATGTCCTAAAACCCCATAACAAATATTAATATTGTTAATTGAGAAAAAACCTATCCAAAAAAGCTAGAATGGCAGTGCACAATGGTGTTCTTCTACCGACCCTTATGTATGGAAGCGAAGCATGGAACTGGCAAAGGAAGGATAAAAGTAGAATAAATGCAGTAGAAATGAGATCTCTTAGACGAATGTGTGATATTCTGTGTATGATAGAGTGTCGAATGAAAATATAAGAAGTGAATGCGGTGCGAATGATGGTGTCATGAACAAAATAATGAAAGGATCATTAAGATGGTTTGGACATATGGAAAGAATGAATGAAGAAAGAATAGTAAAAAAATTATACGTTAATGATGTAAATGGAACCAGAAATAGAGGAAGACCGAGGAAAACGTGGCACGATCAAATAAATCAAATATTGAATGTCGGCCATGTGAGGAGTCAGAGAAATCGACGCGCGTGCATGACACGATGTATGAATGTTGAGGAATCGAGAGAAATATGTCAGGAAAGAAAGGTGTGGCAGACCATTCTTTCTGCCTACCCCTTCGGGGAGACGGCGTGATGGTTAGTTAGTTAGTTAGAGATATCTTGATATAAGTTTGTGGTAAACACAATAACACACATTCGCGTTTATTTATTAGGATGTTTTTTAAGAGGTATACAATACATCGCACCTTCAGGACGAAAACGACTCAACTCGAAAAATGTAAATTGTGACACTTTCGTATTATTACTTCGATTGTTTCGATTTCTTTAAAGTAAGTACACTGCGATTACTTTAAACAAATCGAAACAATCGTTGAAATAATACGAAAGTGTCACAATTTACATTCTTCTTTTGCGATTTCCCAACAATATGATTTTTCGAGTTGAGTCGTTTTCGTCCTGAAGGTGCGACATATTCAAAATGAAAAAAAAAGCATTAAAATAAGGTTAATGTCTATGATATTGGGCATAATTTAATAGATAATTTTACGCCATTATTGTTTAAATATGATTTCGGGCTATGAGCGCCGCGGCTAGCTCGAATGAAGTGCAATCGTGAAGTCCAATTTTCGACAATTGTGGTCTTTGTAGATACGATTATGTCGACCGTAAAATGGACGTAGTGCACGATAAGTTATGATAGAATACCGAACGATGAAATAAGAAATAAATGTAAGGCAGATGACTGCATCATGGATAAAATTAAAAAGGATCCCTGAGATGGTTTGGAAATATGGAACGAATGGATGACAGTAGAATGGTTAAAAAGTTGTACACAAGCAGCGTGAGTGGAAAAAGTAGCCGAGGACGTCCGAGGTAAATATGGCATGACCAAATTAATCAATTACTAAAAGGCGGTCACACTCGAAGTCGGAATAATCGACGTACGTGCATGGTACGATGGGATGTATGAATGTAGATGAATCCCGAGAGGTATGCCAGGACAGAGCATTGTGGTGAACTATCCTCTCTGCCTACCCCTCCGGGGAAATGGCGTGATCGTTAATTAAACTAAGTTAAACAAAACTTTAGGTATCTGCCTACATTATAAAAAACAAATAAAAAATTTCGGATTCATACAATGGGTTATATTAAGTTTTGAAAAAATGAAGTTATGCTGCCGCACCCTGTATAATATTAAGTACTGAAAAATGGTTTTTGTTGTAATTCTGCAAAACAAAATAATTTCGAAACATTGTCTTAATTTTCAAGAATATATACCGTAAGACGTTAGAACAGAAATATCGATTTTGTAGGAAATGAAACCAAGACGAAATTATTTATAATTAATCCTCTTCTTTCGAAAATCACAGGGCTTACATGGAATTTTATCTATTTTAATATTAATTATATTCATATTTTAATATACTCGTACGTATAATTATATTTAAGTAGATAAGGAATAATTATTATATATTCTGCATTCTCAAATACTCCATCAAGCCGCCATATTATAATAAATTATCTAAACTAACTAACCATCACGCCGTCTCCCCGAAAGGGTAGGAAGAAAGAATAGACTGCCACACTTCCGATGCGGCACTCCACCCTTCTCTTTTCGCTCCGCGGGAGACGCGGTGTGATGGGTTGCGAACCTCATCGCCACCAATAGGCATCTCCCGCAAGATGGATAATGGAAGTTTCATTCATCCAATTTTATTTACATTAACTAACTAACTAACTAACCATCACGCCGTCTCCCCGAAGGGGTAGGCAGAAAGAATGGACTGCCACACTTTTCTTTCCTGACATATTTCTCTCGCTTCCTCAACATTCATACATCGTGTCATGCACGCGCGTCGATTTCTCTGACTCCTCACATGGCCGACATTCAATATTTGATTTATTTGATCGTGCCACGTTTTCCTCGGTCTTCCTCTATTTCTGGTTCCATTTACATCATTAACATATAATTTTTTTACCATTCTTTCTTCATTCATTCTTTCCATATGTCCAAACCATCTTAATGATCCTTTCATTATTTTGTTCATGACACCATCATTCGAACCGCATTCACTTCTTATATTTTCATTCGACACTCATACACAGAGTATCCACACATTCGTCTAAGAGATCTCATTTCTACAGCATTTATTATAATTTCATCCTTCTTTTGCCAGTTCCATGCTTCGCTTCCATACATAAGGGTCGGTAGAAGAACACCATTGTGCACTGCCATTCTAGCTTTTTTGGATAGGTTTTTGTTTGCGATGACAACTTTAAGTGCACCATTCACATTGTTGCCTGTCCCAACCCTTCTTTCAATATCCCTCTCCACTCGCCCATCTCTTGTAAACATACTACCACAGTATAATGGTTTACATTTAAAAATCATGAATAAATAGCTCCTTTTGGTACATATACAATACGCACATATCAGGGCTTGTAAAGTCTGGTTTCTTCCAACTGAGACAGCTAAAGCACATACGGAGATGTTTACCTGTTGGTGAAGCTAGGACCTTCGTAAATTCTTTTGTAGTGTCATGATTAGATTATTGCAACGGAATGTACGCTGGATTGCCAAATAATCAATTAAGCAGAATACAAAGCGTATTTAATGCTGCTGCCCGATTGATTATGGGGCAACACTGTCATATCACGCCGCTCCTGAAGGACCTTCATTGGCTTAAAATCCGAGAGCGAGTAAAATATAAATTGTGTTTGACAGTGTTTAAGGCTCGACACCAGAGATCGCCAGCGTATATATCGGACCTCTGCGTGACACCCATGCCAACGGAAAGGCAACGTTCACTCCGATCAGTAGAAACAAGTGCAAACAACATAGCGATTCCAGTCAGAGCCAATAAAGCATGTTTCTATGATCGTGCTTTCAGCGTTGCGGGTCCGTTGGCGTGGAATAGCCTCCATGTTAGTATTAAGTATGAGGATAGTGACGTTAAATTTAAGAAACAACTGAAGACTGCACTGTTCGGTCAGTCATTTACTAGTGCGCCCTTGGAGTAATTGATTTTACAAAACGGCACACTTAAAATACAAATCATAATAATAATAATAATACAGAGTTCTGTCTTGACATACTTCTCTCGCTTCCTCTACAGTCATACATCGTGTCATGCACGCAAATAGATTTCTCCGGCTCCTCACGTAACCGACATTTAATATTTATTGATTTGATCGTGCTAGATTTTCCTTGGCCTTCCTCTATTTCTAGCTCCGTTTACGTCGCTTACATATACTTTCTTCACCATTCTGTCTTTCGTTTGCACCGCATTCAATTTGTGTTACAAACTGGAGAATTATCTGTAATTGATATATTGTGAAACGCACGATCGCCGATTGTTATGACTTCACACCTCCATGTTTTTATGGTAAAACAAACAAACAAACCATCACGCCGTTTCCCCGCAGGGGTAGGCAGAGAGAATGGACCGCCACACTACTCTATCCTGGCAAACCTCTCTAGCTTCCTCCACATTCATACAACGAGTCATACACGCACGTCGATTCTTCCGACTTCTAACATGACCAACCTTTAAATTTTGATTAATTTGGTCATGCCATGTTTTCCTCGGTCTGCCTCGACTTCGTACCCCATTTACATCATTAACGTATACTTTCTTAACCATTCTTTCTCCATCCATGCGTTCCATATGTCCGAACCAACGCAGCGATCCTTTCATAATTTTGTTCATAATACCTTCTTCCGCTCTACATTCCTTTCTTATATCAGCATTTGAGATTCTGTCGTATATCGTTCTACCACACATACGTCTTAGGGACCTCATCTCTACCGCATTTATTCTACTCTCATCCTTCTTCTGCCAGTTCCATGCTTCGCTTCCATACATTTGGGTTGGGACCAGAACTCCATTGTGAACGGCCGTTTTCGCTTTCATTATCAATGTTTTTATGGTTATTTTCTAATTTGAAAAGATTCGCTTACCATTAGACAATTTGGAATTCCATTATAATGTTTTATAAGATTTTTCCCTTTTCCAGTTAAAACCACTAACGTTAACACTGTGGAATTACATTATTATGTATTTTATCGTAATTAAATCACTTTTCCATTTTTAACTAAGTCATTTACTCGTACACTTGAATTTCACAATAATATGAAATAGAGCATACATTTTTATTACTTTTTATTTTTTTCTATGGCGACTTTAAATTCTAGGGGTTCCGCCACACAGGCAAACTGCTCTGTCCTGAAATACCTCTCTAGATTCCTCTACATTCATACATCTTAACATGCACGCTCGTCGATTTTTTCGATTTCGAATGTGGCCGCCTTTTAGTATTTGATTAATTTGGTCATGCCATGTTTTCCTTGGTGTTCCACGACTTCTCTTCCCACTCACACTGATCTGCCTAACATTTCTTCCTCATTTCGTCGTTCCGTATTCTACCATACATTCTTCTCAGTGATCTAATTTCTACGGCATTTATCCTACTTTTATCCTTGTTTTGCCAGCTCCAAACTTCACATCCATAGATAAAGGTTAGCAGTAGAACTCCATTATGTACTGCCATGTTTGCTTTAGTGGATATATTTCTATTTACAATGATGTATTTGAGAACACCGTACATATTTTTCCCTTGTATGCAACAGGTCGTTTAAACCTAATTACTGCAAAAAAAACTAACTAACTAACCATCACGCCGTCTCCCCGAAGGGGTAGGCAGAAATAATGGACTGCCACATTTTTCTTTCCTGACATATTTCTCTCGATTCCTCAACATTCATACATCGTGTCCTCACATGGCCGACATTCAATATTTGATTTATTTGATCGTGCCACGTTTTCCTCGGTCTTCCTCTATTTCTGGTTCCATTTTTTAGCTGTTATATTGATTCTCATGACATGTGTGATAGGTAGTCCATCTATCGCCATTTTATTTTCACGTGAATTCTACACTAGACCAATGACAGTGTGACAATCACACTGGGACCTTAATTTATTTTGTTATACAAAAGTACGTTAAGGCAAAATCAGATTTTATAATTATAATATCATGGCGTGTCGTAACGTGCCGGAATGATATCGGAACTACATGTTTTGTGAAGTTATATTCACATTATTATTGAGCCGCGTGTCGCAACGAACGGTGTCGTGACGGAGACCGCTCGATTTCGATCGGCGCGGCGATAGCTGTAGCGGGGGGTTATGACGCGTCACGACACGATGTTTGTAGTGTAATTCTTTATTCGTTTGAGAGCGCACGTGTAGGTACTCTTTGCAAGCAACAATGTCCGACAGATTGATTGAACTTGTTCGCCAATACGATGTTTTATACAATTCCAAATGTAAAGATTACAAAGACCATACAGTAAGAACTGCAGTCTGGGAAGAAATCGCAGAAAAATTGTCAGAACCAGGTTAGTTTTTAATAAGTTATTATATTATTTTGTTTATATATTTTAAAATATCTATTTCTACCCTATATATTAGTTTGGAGTTGCCATGGTACTTGCCCCTCTGTGCTAACAACATATTATCTATGTATCTTTCTATAATAAACTAGCGTTTAAAGATGGAACAGACTCGATATTAGAGAATCTATCAGGAGAACTGATTTTTTATTTTAGAATAATTTATCATAATTGATGTGTGTTTTGGATACGCAGGTTATTATGAAGGCTTTAAAAAGCTTATAATATCTTGTTCATTACTTCGGTTGTACTCGCAAAACTCGAAACCGTGCATTTAAATTTCCTAACAGAAGAAGAAGAAGCATTTTCCACAGTTCGTGATTAACGATAATCAAATATTTTATTTGGTTCATTGTTAGCCAGGTTAGACCTACTGTAAGGTCTTAATAAATAAGTTTTTACAACTGTTTCGACCATACACGCTCACGTCCATCGTCATGAATGTTTCTACTTAAAATCATATTTTAAAAATGATATAGGATTGATTGTCCAGTTATATGTTTTCGATCCAATGACCCAATGCAATTTGGAAAGTGTCAGTAAGTTTCGAAATCTTTCGCAGTTTCTTTCCACTTCTCTTCTGAAAGCAGATGCATTACAATTTACAATGAATGTCATATTTTTCTAGATCGCTTCACACAATTCTCTTACTAGATTCCTCGTTGAAGAAAATCCAATATTGAATTCAAGTGAACTGAAAGGTTCGCTTCGTGCCGTTCTACGTGATTAAAAATCACCTGGTTAGTCGTCATGCGGCCCGACGTGTTGATTAATTTTGTTGTCACGAAGTGATTTTAGCCGATGAGATTTTTTAGGGATTTACTCGAAAATGACAGTTTACCAAGCCGAAATATACAATCTAAAACGGTTGGGTTATACTCATCTGACAGAACTGTCGGAATTACATTTGAAAATGTCATGCTGTTGAAGAAGTGTTTATGTTTATTTTTTATTTTGTTTTGTAAATTAAAGGGCACTTATGTTTTGTGAGAACAAAGTTAAATCTAGTTATTTATAGCGTAATCCTCACTTGTAAATAAACTTATATTGCTAAATGTATTCATTTTTTTGGTAACTGTCAAGCTAGGAAATGCGTTCAAGTTCAATTCAGTTCAGTTCTACAAAACGATATTTGAAGTTATGTAATATCGATGTGAATTTTAAACTTGAATATTACCACTAAAGGTATCCCAACAACGGAGAGAAAGATAAATCATATTAGGTACTAATGTTTAAATAACATCAATCATAACCTCAAATAAATTAAAATTAAACCCTTGTAAAATGAAATTTTCTTTGAATCACTTAAATGAAATGCTATCATTCTCCAATATCGGCATTCTGGGTTGACATCATCCCTAATAACTTTATTAAACTTCTTAGCAGTTAACTTTGAAGCAGATCCTTCGTTTTACACTTGTTGACTTATTTGAGTTTTTACTCAAATAAATAAGACAGTGAGTGCCAGTTTCTTTCATCTAAGGAAACCCAAACATATTCTCACTGTTGCATTTAAAACACCCTAGAAGAATTAAGTATAAACTATATGAAGTGGCAGTGGGCTGATCATGTGTTTTGACGGGATGATGGAAGACGTAGTCAGAGGGTTACTGAACGGAGGCTAAGGTTGGGCCAGAGAAGTGTCGGGAGACAGCTAACAAGGTGGAGCGATGATATTGTCCGGACGGCGGGAGGGCCTGGAGAACAGTGGCGAGCGACCGAGAGAGATGGGGTGGGGGTGGAGAGGCTTACGTCCAGCAGAGGATGGAGACAAGCTGATGAAGATACTGTATAGTTTTCAAAGCACTTCAGAGAAAGGCAACAGCCTATATCTCTGATCTTTGTATTGCTGATGGCTTTAATTCCTGGGAATCTACGCTATGATCAGCAAAAGGTAGATTAGCTAAGCTAAAGTGCAGCCCCCCCACAAAATTTAAAGGACCGGGGTTTTACGGTGATAGGTGGGTCTGCTTGAAACATGTTTTTTCCATGTCTCAGATCCATTGACAATCTGACTTATAAACCCACCTTTTAAAGTCCCATAAAATATAAACAACCAATATCTGATTGCTAATGTCAGATGCAGTTTCCATGACTACATAATATTGTCGTAGCATCCTTGAGGTGATTTACTCACGAAAACGGGACTATACATGTTAGGCTAATTATACCAACTATCTCAATCTTGACCTTGTGACAACGGCCAGCTTTTGGTCCTTCAGTAGAATGATAGCAGACTCGATAGCCACATAAGAGAATGTCAACAGCAGACTTAACACAGCAAGGTTGCTTAATATTCAAAATCTTTTGGCCCCAGTGTTAATTGCCAATCTCTGGGCTATGACAGGTGAAAAGCAAATTAGAGAACAAGTCGCTAGACCTAAATGGCTATGGATTGGTCAAACTCTGAGAAGGAACTCTGGGTGCACTAGTGTCCTGTGGGCAGAAACAGATAGCGAGACAGACCTAAAGCCACCTAAAGAAGAAGTTAAGGTGGCAGGCCTCACTTAGAATGGTGTAAGGGACAGTTGTGCAATAGTCGGGTGGAGACAGGACAAGAGGAAGGAAGTTTATTATTATTGAATGTGTTGTTAAAATAAAACACAATTTTTTTAAATGAATTTAATTCTTGGTTTTCCGTGGAAGGCAAAAGCAGCCAGTCACATTGGGTGTTTTCTTCGTTCTAAGTTTCAAATCTCTGTCATACTTTTGAAATGTTACAAACAAAAGAGTGTGGTACCAAAACTTGTATTTTAATGTAAAGTAATTAAATCGAAAATTCATATAATATTCAATGAGACGATAATACTATTTTCGCATTTGCACACAAGGCATTATCAAATGGCATATTATTATCAACATTTGATAATGCCTTAGCAGTCATTCCCATAAAATATAACAAAACTTCTAACAAACAGTTGTTTTAATTCATATTAATAATTTCATATGGTGTTTTACGTATTCAAGAATCAATCAATTAATATATAAAATGAAAATAAAAATACAATATAAATTTCTTTATAATATATATTAAGTTTAATTCCACTTGCTCTCTTATTGTTTACTCGCTGCTATCTACTGGGTACACCAGAAGCACTTTCACTCTCCATCCCTCCTATTGGAAGTTCATTATGATGTCCAAATCCTGATATTGATACAAAGGAATCCCAGCGATTCCGTTTTATGCCATCCAGTTGGCATCCTCTTCAAAAGTGTGCTGTAACACTTCAGTGTGCTTGCAAGAAGGTCTAATTTTGATGTACACGCTTCAAGAGATCTTTTTCTCCCCAACGTTAACTATCACCCTTGAGTAGGCCTCTCCGTCCTGGGCAGCTCGGAACAGCTCCCCCACGTTCCTCAGCCTCATCCACTCTCGGATGTTCCTCAGCCAGGAAACCCGCCTATTTAGGACTGTGTCCTGTTATTTCTCGGAGCCTGTTTTCCTGGGATGCAGATGTCCAACTGTCTTGCCATCTTTTAGGTCGATTTCCTGTTGGTACTTTATTTGCAGCTATATTTATCACTTTTACATGCTCTTTCCACATGATCTCTTCAGTAGAGTCTTCTCAGTCTTCTCCGTCGCACGACATCTTTCACATTGCAGATCTTTCTTATTTCAGAATTTCTTGTTCTGTCTCGGAGGGTCGTTCCCGCAACGGATCGGGGAGTCTTCGTTTCTGTGGTTCTTAGGAGACTTTTTGTTCTGATGCTGTCAGCTCGTTTCTATTCCATATGTTATTATAGGACGTATGCATGCCTTGTAGATTCGAATTTTGCTCTTCGCGCTTCAAGAGATGTGAAGGTCAATTTGGAAAAAATAGACATAACGCTTCCTTGTGAAGATAACTATTTTCTTTCTCAGCATGATAAGTATTTTATCTGAAAGCCAAACAAAAATAATAACATTTTGTACAGAGTATAAACGTGGTGGTCCGAGATTCATGCGCAAAGCAACTCCTCTCCCTGCCAAAACATATATAAATATTTTATTTTGTTAAATCGCACTTTACATCTTTACAGCACAAGCCAAATCGAAGTAAATAGTAAAACGAACAATCAAACCATCACGCTGTTTCTCCGCAGGGGTAGGCAGAGAGAATGGACCGCCACACTACTCTATCCTGGCACACCTCTCTAGATACTTCCACATTCATACAGCGAGTCATACACGCACGTCGATTCTTCCGACTTCTAACATGACCAACCTTTAAAATTTGATTAACACATTGTTTTCGGGTATTGTTTTATGCTGATTGCAGCCTGGCGCGGGCGATATTTGGGTTCGCGCGCGAGTTTTTTCAACATTATTTTAAAAGTCTATAACTTTTGAAATATCCGTGATAATTGACTGAAACTTTAAATGCATCTTACCTTATTGTGTCTCAATGATGAAATGATGGAAAACAAACACAAAGTAGCACTTTGGAAGTTTTATTTTTAGACAAACACAGAATTTTTATCAAATTATAATACTATTTAAAATCAATACAACTATTTAACACTAGATAACACTATTTAAAATTGTCAAAATTACTGTCTAGTATTTTTTTACTGTATGGTACCGTTCAAAACATGTACCTCTGTGAAGAGCCACACCACAGAATTTACACATGTAACAAGTTTCACTCCTTTTTCCTTTAGCAGCACACACTCTACATTTTCTTTGTGCGTATTTTTTTTCCCTTTCCCCTTTATCCTTTCTAATTTATGGACTTTTAGATTCGTAGAAAGTCTGCCTGGAGGATCGCGATTTGGAGTGTGCCGTGTCAAACTTACTGTCGATGTTCCAGGTTCCTCACTTAGTTCGTTTCAATACTGCTAGTTATCCAATGACGTGCTGTCTCCAATAAAAAAAATTTGTACCTTACTGAGTCTGGATATTTTGCTTTATAAATTACAATTATAATTTCCGCAGAGTGTATGGTGGAAATCATTCTTACATATTTTTAGATCGCCAAATCTGCATAAGAATGTCATTTTTTCTTCGAAATATTGACTCCCCTTTTTCTAATTTTGGTTTTTTCAAAGATACGGGTAAGCCTCGATTTTCTCGTATTGTACCACATACTCTTATTTTTTTCTCCAACAAAGCCTCACTCATCAAAACACTATTGTAATAATTATCCATATATACGTGATGCCATAATTCAATATATGGGGTTAAAACTGTTTCCACTGTTTCTAACAATTTTTTACCCTGTGCTGTATATATTTCAAAATTTCCTATGTATCCTATTGTGGCCTCGCAAACAAAAAATGTATATTTTTAGCCATTTTTTTTTTCATTTTATAATTGAATAATAAATCAAAAGTAAAGCCTAATAAATATAAATTTGTGAGTGAAATTATATTGTGAAGTCAGATATACGATTTAGCAACAAAATCCATTTATTACACAACACGTTTTATTACGTTACCCGACGACAACCACCAGAGAGTAAAAAACGTATTTTTACGTTTCCCGCATTTGAGCACCAAACTGAAAAAAACGTAGTTTTACGTTTCCCGACAACATTGTGTTAATTTGGTCATGCCATGTTTTCCTCTCCACTCCGTACTCCATTTACATCATTAATGTATACTTTCTTAACCATTCTTTCTCCATTCATGCCCTACATATGTCCGAACCAACGCAGCGATCCTTTCATTATTTTGTTCATAATACCTTCTTCCGCTCTACATTCCTTTCTTATATCAGCATTTGAGATTCTGTCGTACATCGTCTATCTTATTGATTCTCATATAGAATATCTTAGTATGAAGTAAGAAAGGAATGTAAGGCGGATGAATGGGTGATAAATAAAATAAAGAAAGGGTCACTAAATGATTTGAACAAACAAATGGACAAGGGAAGAATCTTTAAAAAGATATATACAAGTAGTGTTAATGGAAAAAGAAGTCGAGGAAGGCCAAGGAAGACATGGCATGACCAAATTAATCAATTACTGAAAGGCAGCCATGTTCGAAGTAGGAACAATCGATGAGCGTGCATGTTACGATGTGTGAATGTAGAAGAGGATAAAATAATAAAATAATGTAGCGATCCATCCTCTCTGCCTACTGCTCCGGAAAAACGGCGTGATGGTTAGTTGTTTAGTTGATTTTAATGACATGTGATTCTACACCAGATGAAAGACGGTGTGATAATCACAGCCATCGTTGGGTATTAACCCCGGGACCTTCGGTGTGGCAGTCTTGGCACTTGCCATTCGGCCATGAAGGTTGTCAGTCATATGAAGACATTTGAATTTCAGTAATAAAAGCGAAGCTAATAATAACTAAATAAAACAGTAAAAATACTAAAAGACGGACATATTTGAAGTAAAAATAATAATATGAGGTGCTTATGATAATGTAAGAATATGAAGAGGGCTCGAGAGGTATGTCAGTATAGAATATTTCGATAACTAATCCTCTCTTTGTATTAGTAATAAATAAGTAAATCAAAAATGTTTATTTTTGTACATTACCTTCTATATAAAAGTGACTCTCAGTATGATGTCGGTGTTCGCAACAAACTCATATACTTTTGCTTGCAATAAAATTCTTTCCTTCTACACGGTAATTAGATTCGCATTCCGCTACGCAAAATTTTTATGACTTGTCTTCTGAAAATAAAGCAAGTTAATTGTTAATATTCCATTTCCATCTCAATATATCTTACTATGAAAAATCTATATTAAACATTCCAACAGTCAATATTTTAAACAAACTTTGTTATACATTTATGGTAATAAATGCTCTTTTAAGAGTAAATTCTTTGAATTAATTGCACATACTAACCTTTAAACGTCACTCCTTGAGGAAACGCTAATAGTAGACCTTAAATCGATATACGAGCACTGTGAAAACATAATTATTTTATTGTGTTAAATGTTTGTCTTATACATATATATATATAGTTATAAAAGAATCGTAGTTATATTTTTTATAATAATCGAAAGAAAATATGAAACTACAGTATCCATCAAAACAAAACTGGTATTTGTTTCCCATAGATAAATGCGATTTGGTAAACGTCGCGGCATAGACAACCAACGCCTCCAACCAATGACAATGTACAACTTTAATTATTTATACATTAATTCATTTTTAAATAATATATAATAATTTTGTAATGTAAAAAGTGCCGAGAAACTACGAGAGACCCAAAGAGCCACGGAAAGAGCCATGTTAGGAATAAGCCTAAGAGACAGAGTCAGAAACGATACGGTGAGAGAAAAAACAAAGGTCCACTGACATCATCTACCGGGTGGCGACTCTAAAATGGCAATGGGCGGGTCACGTAGCCAGAAGCTCAGATGAAAAATGGACAAGAAGACTGCTAACTTGGAGACCGTGGACGGCGAAGATAAGCGCAGCGCGACCGCAACAACGGTGGAAGGATGATCTAAACAGACACGTCGGAATAACCTGGATGCAGTCTGCACAGGACAGAATGACATGGAAGCAAATGGAGGAGATTGCTACACGATGCTAATAATTATAATATAATAAATATTATAATATAATATAATATAATATAATCGACCAGTAGATTCCAGTCAGCCTGGCGTAATGTTTTTAATGACTACTTCCACTTTTTGTCTTTATTTCAACAGAGATAGCAAGAAGAACAAACCAGTCGATCATACTCGTAGACCAACTGGGTATCAGGGCAAGATTCTCGCAAATGTGCTCCCAGAGAGTGTTAAAGTTGGTTGGCGTAAAATAGGCACTAAGTTCCAAAAATACAATTTTCAAACTAAGTATGCAGTTTCATTCTACATGCCAAGACCACTATCTTTTATATAGCACCAAGTCCATGTAGTGCCTCGTTCTAAAAAAAAACACTAGTTTAAACATTGCGATTTCGATAGTGCCACCTATGAATACTTTTAGAAAGGCACTAAATACCACGCGCGAATAACGTCAGTTTGTACCAAAATGGCTGACCAAGAAGCGCGTGTGTCGTGTGAGTTAGTTAAAGAATCCAAGAAAAAAATGTGTTTTAGTGAATACAGTGCAAATAAAAAAAGAAAAACTCATGGACTATCATATACTTCAACATCACAAAATATCATTCCAGCAAAAAACCCACCAGTAAACAAGGTATGATTCATTTTATGTTTAATTCGTAAAGTTCCATTCAGCCTATGTTGCGGGCTAGGGATGTGCTATACTGGTGTTTTGCGCGTCGAACAGAATTTTCAAGTATTTTTTTGAAATACTTATTTTTTGTTTTCTTATACGTATACCACACTGAGTGAGTGTTAGAATATGTTTCAATAATTAAATAATTATTTAATATTTTGTAGATTCACTTATAATGTTTAAATAAGTAATAAACTTCATAAAAATCGATTAATTATGAGCAATTGGGCGGGGGTATAATAAGTATTAGAAGTATAGTAGAGTCAGAATTATGAGACCTTTTTAATGGTTGGTCTTCTTATTTCCAGATCAACTGCAAATGCTACAAAAATTGTAAAGAAATAAGTGAAAAACAAAAACTCACTTTATTTAGTGAATTCTACAAACTTGACAGTAATGAAAAGCAAGGTTCATATCTGATGAGTTTAATAAGTACGTTTGGGGTTAAACGGAGGAGAAATGGAAAATACAGTGAACCGACAGAGAGTAAACGCCAGTGTACAGTAACCTACAGTTTACCGGATGGTTCAGGCAATTTACTCCCAGTATGCAGAAAAACTTTTGGTACAGTTTTTGATATTAAACAAAAAAAAATTCATGGCCTTGTTCAACGCGTAAAGAACGGGGACTCAACTCACATAGAAAACAGAGGTAACAAAAACAATAGTCATAAATTTGGTCCACAGATTAAAAATGAAATAAACAACAACAACAACAACAAACCATCACACCGTTTCCCCGCAGGGGTAGGCAGAGAGAATGGACCGCCACACTACTCTATCCTGGCAAACCTCTCTAGCTTCCTCCACATTCATACAACGAGTCATACACGCACGTCGATTCCTCCGACTTCTAACATGACCAACCTTTAAAATTTGATTAATTTGGTCATGCCATGTTTTCCTCAGTCTGCCTCGACTTCGTACCCCATTTACATCATTAACGTATACTTTCTTAACCATTCTTTCTCCATCCATGCGTTCCATATGTCCGAACCAACGGAGCGATCCTTTCATAATTTTGTTCATTATACCTTCTTCCGCTCTACATTCCTTTCTTATATCAGCATTTGAGATTCTGTCGTATATCGTTCTACCACACATACGTCTTAGGGACCTCATCTCTACCGCATTTATTCTACTCTCATCCTTCTTTTGCCAGTTCCATGCTTCGCTTCCATACATTAAGGTTGGGACCAGAACTCCATTGTGAACGGCCGTTTTCAATAAAGGAGCACATAAACACATTTCCACGGCAAGAATCTCACTATGGTAGAGCTCATTCGCAAAAAGAATACCTGAGTCCTGATTTAAAAATGAATCGTTTATTCAGGGCTTTTAAATTGCTGCATCCTGATAGCATCGTCACTTATATTTTTTACAGGGACACTTTCAGAAAAAAACATCAAAAATCTTCAATTCGGCCGTAAACGAGTCGACACCTGTTCTACTTTTACGATTTGTTGAGCACCCAAATTCGAGCCAACGCAACGTAAATAAAAGGTGGTGGTCTAGGGGGTAGAACGCTTGGCTCCTGATCCAGGGGACATGGGTTCAAGCCTGGACACGACCAGATTCCTTCTTCATAATAATTAGCTATTTTCTGCTCACATTGAAGATTGTAAAATAAATTCTAATATCATTGATGTACATACAGTCGTAAATGATTATTTGAAATACATTTTTGACCTACAATTTTCGGTTCAGAAAAAACATTTTACAAATTACATTTCATCATAATTATAAGCTTATCATAATTAACTGAATAAAGATATTAAAAAAGTACAATGTATACACGAGATTTTAATTAATTTATTTAAATATTAATTAAATAAAACGATGTTTTTTATCTACTTCCACTTTTGTCTTTATTTAGACAGCGACCGGTTTCGCCAGGCTCGCTGGCATCGACCCGTCATCGGCTGTCTAAATAAAGACAAAAGTGGAAGTAGTTAAAAAAACATCGTTTTATTTAATTATTATTTAAAATGAACTTCCATCAAGAGATTTCAGTAAAATCATTTGAATATTTAAATATTGGTTTAAAATGTTATTTATTAAACAAAACTATATTGGTTTTGAACAAAAGCGGCACATCAATAGTGCTGTTTGACATTTGAATGCGCGTGGTACTTAGCTCTGATAAACTACAGCCACATTGGACTTAGTGCCGTTCATAGGAAATTACGCATGGAACTTAGGAGTATTTTTTGCTTTTAAAACTTCATTAAACGCAGAACATAATCCTTTCAGTTTTGGTATTAATATAGAAAATTAATGCATAGGATGTTTTTTTAGAAGTCTTATTCTTCTTCTTTTTGTCCTGTCACACCTGCGTGGTGCATAGGTCCTCAAAGAACCTAAACTTCGTTCTGCAGGGTTATTCTCCAGGTGGCTCTAGGTCTGTCTCGCTTTCTCTTTCCTCCTATAGGGGACCAGTCTAGTGCACCCTATGCGTTGCAGGTATACAATACATATTCAAAATAAATAAAAACACATTAAAATAATGTTAATGTCTATGATATTGGCTTTATTTAATAGATAATTTTATGCCATTATTGTTTAAATATGATTTCGGGCATATGAGCGCCACGGCTAGCTCGAATGAAGCGCAATCGTGAAGTCCAATTTTCGACAATTGTCGTCTTTGTGGATGCGTTTTATCCACTAGACTAGAGTGTACGTGGTGCGAAAACGATCCATGGTCTTCCGAATAACTTGCTCGGATGGACGATTTTGTCGACCGTAAAATGGACGTAGGGCACGATAAAGTTTGGCGAACCGAACCATGATTATCAAAATAAATTTGCACAATTTTCGAGTGCTGTTCTAACGTCAGTCTATTCATGGTGAAATGGCAAAACGTACTGATTACAAATCAACTGTCAACTGTCAAGTTGACAGTGTGTAGAAACAATGTTGCCAGTTTAAAAACCAAACCTCTAAAAAAAACACCTTATAGTACATGCATTAATGATTTCTAAAAAAAAACTTATAAAATCTTTATACTGACATTTTTATTTGCATTTTCTTATTTTCCTCAACGTGGTACTTAGTGCCTTAAAATTCAACCATTCAAGTATTTTGAGCACATAGCCCGGAGAGATCCGGACAATCTTGAAAAGCTCAGCATCATGGGCAAAGTAGAGGGAAAGGAACCACAAGGACGACCACCAAGCCGCTGGTCCGATCAAAGGGGCTGACCGGTCCTTCATTACCCGGGGCCTGGAGATTGACGGGTGACAGGAGCGCATGGCGTGCCATGGTCAATAGTTTACAGGGTGGACACGACCCTCAATCATGAGGAATACGACTTAGAAGAAGGACCGCCGTGTTGTGCCGTCGTCGACCCCTCTGAGGGGGTGCTGACTGTCGCGTTGGGGGTGGGGGAATCCGTAAGAACTGGGCCTCGTTCTTCTCCCCCACGACGATATCAAATTTATTTATAAGCTATTATTATGTTTCTGCTTCCTTAAACCCACCCCGTGTTCTAAATGTAAAATTGCCTACCAAGTCTCCCCTGCCTGCATTTGCCTCCTCTAATCCTCACCTGACCTCCCGCTGTTATCAAATCAAATAAAATCAGTTTATTAACTCATAAGACATTAAAAACCGCAAAATGTTTAAGGCATCTATTGAGTACAGGTAAAATATTATAAAAATACAACATAGTACCAGGAACGCATTAGAGATGGTTCGACATTAGGAAGACAATATACTTTCTAAAGTCAAGAGTATTTGTCCCCTGAACGTACTTTCACCAATATGAAAGACGTCGATCTCCGAGGAGACCGCGTTCAGCAGCCTAATTGCTCTTCCCACCTGTGTCACCAGAGGCAGATTGGTTCTGGTGGCCGGTAGGTAAATCAATCTGTGCTGTCGCTGTCGGAGAAATCTATCAGGGACAAAAAGACCAACACCCTCTAGCACGGCCGAGTTCTCGAAATATCCCCTGATAATTTAAAGAAATGGGTTATGAGGTGCCCATCTCTTCGAATCTGTAAAGAATTGGTTCCGAGCATTCCTAAAAGAAATGCCGTGGTTATGTACCCATGTGATAGTTTTAAAAATTTATTTAATTTTTTATTATGTTTATTAAATAAATTTACATATCGGCGGGACATAGAGGAAATGGGTAGTTTGAATATGGCCTGGGTCCCACTTGTTTTTCTTTAATCACAATACCCCAGTAACGTAAGTCCCGCATGGACGAGGGACGGGCCTAAGGATTGATAGAGCGAAGCTGACGAAAGGCGATGCCGCCTATAATAGCTTCGGGAAAGCGGTAGGACTCCTCTAAGTCCCTATGAATTAAAAAGTCTAGGACATACTTTAGAAGCGGAGTGCCAAGTGATTGCAGTAGCCAAAAAGCTGTTCAAATTATAATTGTTTTAATATTGTTTCAGTTGAGGAATGCAAGGAGAAATGGGCGAAGCTGCGGAATGCATACGCCAGTGCATTGAAACGGCGCAAACATAAAAAAAATGGACAACCTTCCACAAATGAGATCCCCTGGAAATATGAAGAGCGGATGGGATTTTTACGTCCGTACATGGAATCGAGGAGTGCTAAAACCAAATTGAAAGTTGCACCAGTTGCACGTATACCATACAACCCTCCAGAAAGTCCATTATCTGTCACTGAATCCCCAAAGAGTCCAAGGGCACATCATTCTCCTAGTCCTTTGTCTAGTGAAGAATCTCAGAGGTTACATACGCCGCGTCAAAAAAAACACCAATTCCAAGAGATCTATGACTTGAGACATCAAAGGCAAAGTAATAATCAAGATTTGGACGAGACAGACATGTTTTTCATGAGTATGAGCAAAGCAGTGAAAGCACTTCCGAAACTAGATCAAACAATAATAAAATTAAATCTACACACTGCTGTTTCTGCAGCAGAAATAAGAAATATTCAAGGGAGAGAAATCACTTTGACAATGCCGATTAACATAGCCAATCCAACCTCTTCTACATCCACACCGCATTCCAACCAAGAGCTTGCCCAATCACCCACAACCACCCAGGGCAATCAACTTCCAACAAATAGCAGTTAACCACTCTCACGAGATAACATTTTATAGTTATTTCAAGAATGATTTTTGCAATGAATCAACTTGCAACATAATTTGTAGCCATTTAATTTATTGTATATTTTTGTTACTTTGCTCCATTTTTCTTATTTTTTTGTAAATCTTCTTCTTCTTCCTCTTAATTTAGGTTGTATGACCTGTTTGTGACGGTGGGCTGTCCTGGGATGATGATGTCCAGCCATCTCTCAATCTCTTTGGCGGCCTTCCTGGTAATCTCTTGCTGCTTGGGTTTTCACGTTAAACGATTTTTGCAATTATTGTATACTCCATGCGATCCACGTGGTCTCCAAAAGCGCCTTCTGCTTCTTCCCTATCTCACTATGTCCTCAACACCACAGACAAATTTTTGTAAATGTGTGTTATTATTTTGTTGAATAGCCCTTTATATCATTGAGGGTATAGCTATTATATTGATTCTCATGACATGCACGGAAGCAAATATATTCTACACTAGACCAGAGACAGCGTAAGAACCACACTGTTATCACCGGGAATTAAATCTGGGAACTTCGGTGTGGCAATCGTGTATCTGTTGTCATTCTGCCACGAAGGTTGTCATTGAAGAAGAGAGAAGATATATTTAAACACATTTACTATATTTAATTGTATCTCAATAGAGACGAAGATGTAAATTGGAAACTGAATATGGTTGATCAAGGTGTTTACAGGACTTATGACCTGTCATTGGTTGGGTTAAGCGCACGCTTTATGTAATTACAATATTCCCCATTCCACCTTTCTTTATGACCATGTATGACAAATTTTTGGAAGTTGTATATATGTTAAAGTCCTATGCCAGATTTCACATGTCAGTTTCAATGTGCCATCTATGAAGATTTTGATTACATATGTTAATCTTTTTAAGATTACTCTATATATAATCTACATACTAACGCCATCTATGGAGATTTATGTTTATTAAGCATTAAGCAGAACATCTTTTTAACTCAATGTGAATGGCTACACTATATTTCACGCATTTTGCCTATAGTCTGCTTTGTATGGTTTCCATTATTGTTCTTTGCTCCGTCACGCAGCACCAACCTGCCGTTGGTGATGCCAGTAGGAAGAGCAATTCGGACGTTGAATCTAATCGTCTTGGATTTGGACATTTTCAGTGTCAGTGAGGCAGTGTTCATAAAAAAATATTTTGCAAATTCTGCCTCGCTGACGTCGACATATTTGGGTTCCTTCTGATGATTGTATGATTTTTTGGTATCATGTCGTTGTTTTATCTTTGTTACACCGTTTTGTGTCCAAATGAGTCGCCTAAATGTTTTTCGTTTGTTATGTCTCATTTGTGTATTTTATATAATTAAATAAATAAATAAAAATAAATTATTCATGGAGTTTTGACATTTGTACGAGATATGTAAACGTAAACTACATGGATAGTTGAATAGAAATTTAATATGCATATTATTGGAAGAAGATAATCATTATTGAAACAAACTTTTTAAAACATTTAGTCGATTTTATGTTTTTATGTTTTATTTACAACACGTGTTATGTTTTTATGTTTGTATTTTGAAATGATTATTTTAATCGAAATATTTTAATTCTTGTACTATAGTATTCTTGTAGTAGATAATAAGATTTATTTAATTAAAATTTTGTAAAATGATTTTGATATTAAGTCTGAGTTTTTATTGTTATATAATTATCGTTTAAGCAACTTGTCATTTTTGATTTAAAAAGTGTTATATATTCATCGGGATCGGGTGTGTTATAAATACATAATAGCATGTCTAAATGTAAAATATAATAAAAAAGAATACATAAAAACTTACTTTAAACACACATAAAGTCTTTCTTTTGACCGTACAGGTTGTCGATGTGCATGTGTTTTCAATCAATTATAGAATTGATTGATTTATTTATTTTATTTTTTTAAGTTTTGAATAACTTTTGAAAAACATTGTGTTTTCACAACACTCTTTTATGCTTTTTACGACACTCTATTGTAGTTTTTAAAACACTTTATTGTACTTTTCACAACTCTCTATTATACTTTTCACAACACTATTGTCCTTTTCACAACACTCTTTTATACTTTTACGACACTCTATTGTAGTTTTAGCAACACTCTTTTGTAATTATCACAACATTATATTTTACTTTTCACAACATTATTTTGTACTTATCACAGTTTTCACAACACTCTCTTGTACTTTTCACAACACATTATTAACTCTATTATACTTTTCACAACACTCTCTTGTACTTTTCACAACACTATTTTACTTTTCACAAACATGTTTCGGGCCGCAAACAGCGCCCCTCTTCAGTTTAGAAATCCTAACAAAAAATAAGACAACTTCGTTACTTATATACTAAATGAAAGGGGATGCAGTTATGTCTAGAGACAGGGGTAATAAAAAAATCGATCAGTCGAAATTGGCGGCGACGTTTTTTTTTGCTCATTTGTGAAAATTGGATCGACAACGAATTTCAGATTTTTTTTCTATTGGTCTAATTTTGCTCTGAGTCAGCTTCAAAACCTCATTTTATAGTTATAGGTAAATTTGTAAAATAAAAAAAAACAATATTACGAAAGTAGGGGGTCTGCACAAAATAAAAGAAATCCGCGGGGGGTCCACGGGAAAAGCAAGTTTGGGAACCACTGCTCTAAGTGATACAATTTCTACGGAATTTTTCTATTTTCATCCTTGAAACAGGCCAATCCCGTTAATTATAATAAAACTTCTAGAAATTATAATAATTTATATAATTTAAAAAAAAAACAAAGTCCGCCAAAACAATGGATTTTCTAATAATAAAACTTGTATAAGACAGACTTTTACATCAGTATTAGATACGTAACAGTTGAAGATCTTGCCGAGATGAACACAACATATCTTCATCTCATAGTGTGGATTCTACGCAACAGCGTAATTAAGCCGAAACTATGGGCTTCTCTGTGCGAGACACATTATTTGTATTTGAATTAATTAAAGGGAAATCCCTTCAGCAACCCTCTGTGGTGAACAGGGTTGCCAGATTAAAAATAAATACTAATCGAAACTAAATAACTAACTAACCATCACGCTGTCTCCCTGAAAGGGTAGGCAGAAAGAATGGACTATCACACTTTAACCGATGCGGCACTTCATCCTTCTCATTTCGCCCCCGCGGAAGACGCGGTGCGATGGGTTGCGAACCTCATCGCCACCAATTGGCATCTCCCGCGCACATTTCGATCGTGCAACGTCCACAAAATAAATCTAAAACAAATGATATAAAATAAAATAACAAAATAAAAATAATTTATCACATCTGGACGATCAGGACATTTTTATTTATTCAATTTATGTTTAACGTATCCACCGTTTTTTTTTCATCATCATCATCAGCTGTCTGTCATCCACTGCTGAATGTAGGCCTCTCCCAAAGCACGCCACCGCCCCCTATCCATTTTTTTAAAATTTACTGTAATTTGGTACACAGGTCAGATTGAACAGACTGAGATGGGCCGGCCACGTGCAGAGGATGCCGTCATCGCGAACCCCAAAAAGATTGCTGGAGTGGCACCCAGGTGGTAGAAGACCAATTGGACGACCAAGGCTGCGATGGGAGGATGAAGTTGGGAGAGATGGAGCAAGATTGTTAAGAGTGTCAGATTGGAGGGTCGAAGCGGAGGACAGGAGGAGTTGGAGGCGAAGAATACTGGAGGCTAAGGCTCGATATGGGCTGCAGGGCCATCGAAGAAGAAGAAGTAATTTGGTACTTTAAACAATCCAACACCAGCAAAAACTTTGAATTATGATTGAAGAATTTATTCAAATTGTCATTGGAACAAATGAAAAATTTATTTTTACATCTGTCAAAATTCTTTTTATAAACGTAAAAAGATTTTTTCGTCTACTAATCGAAATATTCACTATTTCGAACGTTTAAAAATAAGTTAAAGAACTAGACAAGAAATTTAAATTCTTTATCAGTTGTTTCAAAATGGCGCCCTCGTGCGGCTGTCATTTGAAGCTTTTCACAAATTTTTTTTTTCTGCATTTTGGCAATCCTTTAAGATTAAAAACAGCTCCATATACAAGTATATGCATCATCATGAGTGGTTCATGGTTTTTTATTAGTGCACACTCTCATACTCAAATTGTACATCGCTCTGCACGCCTTCCCATCAGTCAGCCAATTAAAATGACAACCTCTGCCTGAATAGGCTTTTACATCCGGTGCCGCCGCCACAGTTCCTGACCATCGTAATCGCTCACTCTCCATTTTGCCGTTGCTATCATCATCCTGACCCGCTGCCATCTGCAAGTCTGCTGGCGTTCCTTGAACGCCTCCATCCCTTGCTTCTCCTGCCGCCGTCGACGCTGCCTCCTCCAGCACCGCAGCCTCTCCCTGTCCTGTCGCCTCCTCCTGCCCCGCCGCCGCCATCGCTGCCGACCCGCTGTTTACTCCAACGCTTCTGGCCTAAATCTTTCCTTTCCACCATCCTTATCCCATCCTGTATCTCAACCCCATTGCCATATCGGTCCCCATCCAAGGCCACCGGCCCACGCCCAAGGCCACTCTTGTCTCACTTGGTTCCATAAAAATAAATATTGCCTGTTGATTGAAAAGGTACAAAAAAAGTTCTTACGTTTTTTGTACCTCAAAGATAACGGTTATTACCCATGACTGTACCCAACTGATTTCTTGCTGGGTATGCTGGACTACCAATCATTAGAAATTAGACGAACTATCCATTTGGGTGTTCATTTTTTTCAACTGATTCGTGGTCGAATACATAACTCGGATATTTTGAATGACTTGACTTTGTTTGTCCCTGACAATTATCTGCGACAAAGACAACATAGATTATTTCACCTGCCACTGTGTAGAACCAATTTACCTAAAGTTATGCCCGTGGGCAGGGCAATAATCCTTCTAAACCGCATCTCTTCGGATGTGGACATCTTTCACGATAGTGAGGCTTCCCCCAGAAAACATCTATATCTTAAATAATGTGTTGTTCTTCTTATTGTTTCTAATTATTTATTTGATCTTTATTTTTTAATTATCTGGTGTTTTTTGTGTTTTTGTCTATTTTTAAATTTCTTTATTGTATTTACTGTTTAAAATAATTATTTTTTTTACCTACCTGTATAGTCATGAGCGCCTTGGTTATATACTGTAATGTTTATGATTTAAAAATAAATTGAATTGAATATCCAGGACCAACCGCCCCCCACCCAAGGCCACTCCCTGTCACCGTCCCTCGGTCTCCACCCATGACCTCGGCCCCTTTCCAAGGTCATCCCCAACCCCTCCACACTCCTCCCTACCCAGGTAGTCAGGTCCAAATGTCGGACACAACCCACTACATCCTCCAAGTAACCCTCCCCTCACCATCCTACAATATCCAACTTTATCTCCAAGAATGAAATTTCCAACATGTGGGGGAACAATAGCCTTCGGGCTGGTACTCCCGAAAAGACAATATCCAAGAAAGATCCTTTTTGATTCTCTCATTGCATTTCCTATCTCACAGACTGATGTTTAACATTCTCCTCTCCATTGATCGCTGTGTAGTAACATAGAGTTTTTGTACAGTTCATTTTGTAAGGGTGGCACACAAATAGGGATGTCTGGCAACCCTGATTGCGTAGAACTTTCCGAAAAAGGGAACATGAAATTTAATGAAAGGTTTAACGGCATAATTACAAGACGGATTTTTAAATATTCCTCTTTTTATTATTCGGGATATCATTTTTTGTTCAAGGGAAACAAAATTAAATATCATACCAATAATCCTAACTAACTAACTAACTAACCATCACGCCGTCTCCCCGAAGGGGTGGACAGAAATAATGGACTGCCACACTTTTCTTTCCTGACATTCATACACCGTGTCAGGCACGCGCGTAGATTTCTCTGACTCCTCACATGGCCGACATTCAATATTTGATTTATTTGATCGTGCCACGTTTTTCTCGGTTTTCCTCTTTTTCTGGTTCCATTTACATCATTAACATATAATTTTTTTACCAAACTTTCTTCATTCATTCTTTTCATATGTCCAAACCATCTTAATGATCCTTTCATTATTTTGTTCATGACACCATCATTCTAGGAATACACCAATAATCCTATATCTAGGAAATACTCATTTTGGGGATGTAGATTAGAGGTCGAACCTATTATTTCAATTTAAATTTCTTATTTTTCTAAATACGAGTATATACGAGTCATCATCGGCTGTCCCTCGTGTCCGAGGTTGACTGTCCTTCACGGTTATGGGTCTGCATGTGGCTGAAGAGCCCGATCCTGGACCCATACATTCTGGGGCATCTGGGGCAGGGGAAGGCGTTTGTAATGGAGCCGTCACCGTCTCCTAGTGGTCTATCCTTTTTCCTCCTCTCTGCGATGTCATCTCTGCGCTGTGCTTCAAAGTCCTGCGTGCCATTATGTATTGTTGTTCTCCACCTTGGTCTATCTTCTGTAGTCTTTTCCCAGTAATCACAGTCGATGTTAGTCTTTTGTAGGTTTCCTTTATTTATGACAAGTATTGAGGCTTCCATTGTTCAGATACAACTGCGCTGGGCTGGTCGCGTTATCAGAATGCCTGAGATAAGACTGCCAATGAAGTTTATGTTCTCTCAGCTGACCCAAGGGAAACGTTCATACAGAGGTAAAAGAAAAAGCTTAAGGGATTCCATAAAGCGTTTCTTCAAATGACTCACAATGAGAGTGAATGCTGGTAAAAGACTACTGAAGGCAGACCTAGGTGGAGAATAATAACACATAAAGGCACGCAGGACTTAGAAGCACAGCGCAGAGACAACGCTGCATAGAGGAGGAGACGAAAGGAGAAACCACAGAGAGACGGTGACAGCTCCATTACCAACGTCTTCCCCTATTCTAGAAATACCAGAGTTTGTGGGTCTAGGATTGGGCTCTTTATTTCATTTAATTTATATGTTTATTTATATCAATTTCAACATGTCGAATGTATACGAATACTTGTAGACAAATACTGGATTTTACCCATTGCTTGTAATTTTTTTTAAAGGATTAATTGTTTCTCAATAGAGACGAAGATGTAAATTGTTTTCTGGGAACAGAATATGGTGGTCGAGGCGCTTACAGGACTTATGACCTGCCATTGATTGGATTAAGCGATCGCTTTATGTTAACAACATTCCCCATTCCCCCTTCTTACGACCACCACGTCTGACAAATTTTTAGAAGATGTTTATATGCTACAATGTTGAGAAACAATTAACATTTTTTAGTTCAATTTACACTAGCGCCATCTATATCAATTACATTGCAGAATTAATTTACAATACACTAAATATATAGATATGAGAGTTTTAAATATTAATAATGTAACATATACATAATTAAATGAAGTAAGTGGAAAAAACTGCCATTTTTGACAAATCGATCAAATAAAAATAAAAATACGTTAAAATTATTAACAAAGATAGTGCTTCCCTCAGATGAGTCACACTATCATAAAATACGTCGACCTCCGAGGTGATACGGTTTAGCAAAAATATTGCTCTACCTACCGGCATAACCATTGGCAGGTTGGTTCTGCATCGTGGGAGATAAAACAATCAATGTCAGTCGAAAGAAGTGAACATCCAAGTGAATGTCTCGTCTTCTCTCGAGTGACTGGTAGCTTAGTATCCCTAGCAAAAAATCAGTCGGAAAGAGCCACGGGTAATATCCATACTCACACCCACAACCTCGGAAACACGTGACAGCCGATAATGATGAAAGGCATCAAAGTAGATGAAGAATACAATAAACTGTTATATGTCTATGTTGTTTGGTATTAATTAGTGGTTTATATTACATAATGATAATTAATGTTCCCAAATCAACCATCGCACAAGATTTAGGGTTTAATTAAAGGGATAGAATTATAATTGTGCATAATATGTGGACGTGCCTTATGTAGCGTAATAATTTATATTAGGGACGTGCGGATGTGATATTTAATGAAAATGCGGATGTGAGCTTGGCCGCGGATGTCGTACTATGTCCACATAGCTCTGCCGCAGCAATGCTATAAATATTATAATTACCTACATAATTTTTTGTGATGCGTATAAAACTAACGAACTAACCATTACGCCGTCTCCCCGAAGGGTTAGGCAAAACGGACACTGGACGACCTTCGTGGCAGAGTGGTTACGAGCTCTGACTTCCATGTTGAAGGTCCTGGGTTCGATTCCCGGCGATGGCAGTGTGATTGTTACACTATCTGGTCTGGTGTAGAATTCACGTGACAATAAAATGGCGATAGATTGGCTACCTACCACATGTCACGAGAATCAATATAATAGCTAAAATATAAAAATTGTACACAGTAATTGTGTCCAAACGACCTGTTGTGTACATTAAAAAAAAATAATAATAATAATGGACTGTCACACTTTTCTTTTCTGACAAATTCCTTCTCTCACATCTTCAACATCAATACATCATGTCATGCATGCACGTCGATTTCTCCGACCCTCACGTGGCCGAAATGAAATATTTGATTGATTTGATCGTGCCACGTTTTCGTCAGACATGACGTACGGAGCCGAGACGTGGACACTGACAAAAGGTCTAGTCTACAGATTCAAAATCGCCCAACGTGCCATGGAAATAGCGATGCTTGGAATAACTTTGAGTGACATATTCAGAAACGAATTTAATCGACAACAAACCAAGGTGACTGCTGTGGGTCTGAGGATAGGCGGGCTGAAGTGGCGGTGGGCTGGCCATATCTGTCGGAAAACCGATTGGAAAGATGGGTTTTGGAGTGGAGACCGCATACAGGATTCCGTAGAGTTGGACGTCCCCCTGCCCGCCGGACCGACGATCTGAAAAGGATGGAAAGGACATGGATGGATGGGAGCGGCAATGGATAGGGGGCGGTGGCGTGCATTCGGAGAGGCCTACGTTCAGCAGTGGATGACAGACGGCTGATGATGATGATGACGTTTTCTTCGGTCTTCCTCTATGTCTAGCTCTATTTACATAGTTAACATATACTTTTTTTACCATTTTTTCCATGTGTCTAAATCATCTTAATGTTCCTTTTATTTTCGTGTCTTTCAAATTAAGCACTTAATTTGTGGTGTGACATTAATAAATAAAATAATACAGTAGAGTCTCGGTTATCCGACCTTCGGTTATCCGACCTTCCGAGTTATCCGACCTACCGGGGCAATGCCCCTTTGCTTTACCCGACTGCACGCATTATATTCGCGCGCCAGGCGACAGTCCTCAGTGCTTACGTAGCTCTTTTGCATGTTTTATTACTTTGCCGTTAGTGCATTTTTTTTGTTTTTAGCTCGTTACATTCAGTTATGTTACATGTACATTTTTGAAAAGTTTTCGATGTGCAAATAAAATTAACACATTTTCAATGTCGTTTTTATCATTTTCCGTGTTATCCGACCTTTTCGCTTATCCGACCTCGCCGCGGCCGGTTTGGGTCAGATAATCGAGACTCTATTGTAATACACTTTTAATATTTATATCTAAACCACTTTATTTGTTAACACCGACTGTGGATCACCAACAATGAGGTGCTACATAGAACCAGAGTAGTAAGATAATTGTTGTCTGATGTGAAGTCTAGAAAGATGGCATATTTGGGACACATTCTCCGCAACGAGAAATGCTATCTGCTGCACCTCATCATGAAAGGGAAGATCGAGGGTAGGCGCGGTGTGGAAAGACCCCAGATGTTCTGGCTCGAGAATATCAAGCAATGGACCAGAGATTGGGGGGTGGGGGAGTTGTTCCGTCTGGCATAGGATAGAGAGGCCTACGCCAGGGTGATGTCATGTCAGGTCCCCCCGACGTCGGGGGGACCTGACATGGATCTCAAAGAAGAGGAATACTAAGTGTAATTATATTTATTCAAATATGAATGGAGGCCACACATTACAAATAAAGTCAAAGCCGCGTCAATAGCAATCTCAGCCCTCTACCCAATGTTAACTAGAATCAGTAAACTAAGCACCGACAACAAACTCCTGATATACAAAACGGTCATAAGATCAATCTTCACTTATGCAGCCGTAATCTGGGGCTATGCAGCTTCAAGTCACATACAAAAACTCCAAATCCAAATACAAAACAAGGCTATCCGTTTATCGCTTGGTGCGCCTTCATGGACCAGGACCACACAACTGCACCTAGAATCGGGAATTTCGATGATAGATGAAATCATTCTGAAACTTGCCGAACGTTTATACAAAGGACTCCCTTCACATCCTAACCCCACAATAAAAGACCTCTCAAATTACGACCCAAACACCTCTAGCCGCCACAAGCTCCCAAAATCGACCCTCCTTCAGAGGAACACTCCGGGCCACACAAATTATGCCCCCGCATAAGCTAACAACCTATCAAATTACCTTCCAACAATGTTCCCATCAGACGTAAGAGGAATAGCCACATGAGCTGATCCTCTGTAAGCCAGAAGATCTAAGTCCAAGTCCAAGTCCAACAGAAAGTGAAGGTGAACAAATAGGGTGTTTTTTTTAGAGGTTTGGTTTTTAAACTGACAACATTGTTTCTACAGTCAATTTGACAGTTGACAGTTGATTTGTAGTCAATACATTTTGCTATTTTACCATGAATAGACTAACGTCAGATCAACGCTTGTAAATTGTGCAAATTTATTTTGAAAATCATGTTTCGGTTCGCCAAACTTATCGTGCACTACGTCCATTTTACGGTCGACATAATCGTCCATCCAAACAAGTTATTCGGAAGACCATGGATCGTTTTCGCACCACGTACACTCTAGTGGATAATACGCATCCACAAAGACGACAATTGTCGAAAATTAGATTTCACGATTGCACTTCATTCGAGCTAGCCGTGGCGCTCATATGCCCGAAATCATATTTAAACAATAATGGCATAAAATTATATATTAAATAAAGCCAATTTCATAGGCATTAAAATTATTTTAATGCGTTTTTTTCATTTTGAATATGTATTGTAACTAACTAAATAACTAACTAACCATCACGCCATTTCCCCGGAGGGGTAGGCAGAGAGGATAGATCGCCACAATGCCCTGTCCTGGCATACCTCTCGGGCTTCCTCTACATTCATACTTCGTACCATGCACGCACGTCGATTATTCCCACTACGAATGTGGCCGCCTTTTAGTAATTGATTAATTTGGTCATGCCATGATTTCCTCGGTCGTCTTTGGCTTCTTTTCCCACTCACCCTGCTTGTGTACGAGTACAACTCTTTAACCATTCTACTCTCATCCATTCGTTCCATATGTCCAAACGATCTCAGGGATCTTTTTTAAATTTTCTTAGTGATCTCATTTCACATTCTTCTTAGTGATCTCATTTCTACGGCGTTTATCTTGCTTTCATCCTTCTTTTGCCGGCTCCAAGCTTCACTTCCATACATGAGGGTTGGCACTTTAAAAAAACACCCCATAGAAGAGATTTCAGTAAAATTATTCCATTATCTGAAAAAAACTATATTTTTACTAGAAACACTCTCAAACTACAAACAGCACGTTTATTTGAAATTATAATGGTGGAAATTCACCTACCCATACACATTTTATTATTCGGGATACGTATCCTAACAAAAAGTTAGTCAATATGGCCTGATTTACGCTGGCGCTTCAGATGCGTACGTGATTATATTTGAAAATTTGTAATCTGCGCCACTGCAAATCAAATGTCATTTTAAATCCATTTGGAAACCGTTTTCCATACAACGCCTTCAGTAGCGTGCTGTATTCATTTATCATTATTTTTTGTAAATGGAAGTAAAGCGTGAAACTGGCATAAAAAGGATGCAAGTTGAATAAATACAGTAGAAATGAGATCTCTTATACGAAACTAACTAACTAACTAACCATCAGAAAGGGTAGGCAGAAAGAATGGACTGTCACACTTTAACCGATGCAGCACTCCATCCTTCTCTTTTCGCCCCGCGGGAGACGCCGTGTGATGGGTTGTGAACCTCATCGCCACCAATAGGTATCTCTCGCGCACACTTCGACCGTCCAACATCCACAAAATAATCTAAAACAAATATCAAAAAATAACAAAATAAAATCACTCTTGTACGAAAATGTGGTAAATCTGCACATAATACATGTCGACCTTCGTGGCAGAGTGGTAAGAGCTCTGGCTTCCAAACCGAAGGTCCCGGGTTCGATTCCCGGCGATGGCAGTGTAATTGTCACACTGTCTTTGGTCTGGTGTAGAATTCATGTGACAATAAAATGGCGATAGATTGGCCACCTATCCACATGTCATAAGAAACAATATAAAAAAATAATTATTCAAAGTGTCAAATGCAAATATAGGAAGTAAATGCGGTTTGAATGAAAGTGTTATGAACATAATAATAAAATGATGACTATGATGGTTTTTACCTACACGTGGAAAGAGGCAATGAATAAAGAATGGTATAGAAATGATACGTTAACGATGTGAACGGAACAAGAAATAGAGGAAAATCGAAGAAATGTGGCACGATAAAATAAATCAACTATTAATTTTAGATAAACTTAAGGCGTAACATTGTGGAATTCCGTGATAAGGACTTTTTTATGAATTAAGACACGGTTTTTGCACTTTTGAGTTTATTTTTCTTGACATGTTTCGAAGGCTTACATCTTCATCATCGGGAGAACGATATAAACTATATCGTTCATTTAAATAATTTTGTGGAAACATCGTATGAAAGAGCTGAGAGAGTTGGATGCAGGTGCCAAACTGAGCGAAGTGTAAGTAAGCTGTCTCTTATATGCGGATGACGCTGTCCTATTTGCAGACAACGCTGTCCTACTATGAGGTATGTATGCGAAATGATCTGATGAATGTGATTTTTTCAAGGTAATGATTTTTGAAAAATAAGGAATTTTGATAGTCTGCAACATTAGCGTGAATGGTGGAAATTTGGAGCAAATAGATGAGTTCGTGTATTTGGGTAGTATACTTGTATTTACAAAAAATGGGCGAGTGGAGAGGGAAATTGAAAGAAGGGTTGGGGCAGGCAACAAAGTGAATGGTGCACTTAAAGTTGTCATTGCACACAAAATCCTATCCAAAAAGCTAAAATGGCAGTGCACAATGGTGTTCTTCTACCGACCCTTATGTATGGAAGCGAAGCATGGAACTGGCAAAATAATGATGAAAGTAGAATAAATGCAATAGAAATGAGATCTCTCAAACGAATGTGTGGATATTCCGTGTATTATAATAGTGTCGACTGAAAATGAAGAAGTGAATGCGGTGCGAATGATGTTGTTGAAAGAATGAATGAAGAAAAAATGGTAAATAAAGTATATGTTTACGATGTAAACGGAATTAGAAATACATAGAGGAAGACCGAGGAAAACGTGGCACGATCAAATAAATTAAATATTTAATGTCGGCCACGTGGGGAGTCAGAGAAATCGTGCATGACACGATGTATGAATATTGAGGAAGCGAGAGAAATATGTCAGGAAAGAAAAGTGTGGCAGTCCATTCTTTCTGCCTACCCCTTCGGAGAGACGGCGTGATGGTTAGTTAGTTAATTGTATTATAACAACACTTTTATTAGTATCAATAATAATAATTAAGGTAAATTACTAATAAATAATAAAGACCAACAAAATAAAGTAATCGAAACGGGAGTTTATATATTATAATGCAATCATTGCTCATATTTCTACACAGGTAAAACAATGCGAAATTTTAATTTAAGAATTAAAGAACACTTAAGATGCTTGTCTTATAATAACTTTTCGGAATTTGCAAATCATCTCATTGAAAGAGATCATTCGTTTAACAAAGAAATTTGAAAGACGTTGAATATTTCACATAAATAATATAATTATAACTTTTAATTATCTAGAAATTTAGTAAATTAAAAAGGCCATTAAAACAACGAAGATATTATAAGCAACCAACTAAACTTAACTTCTAGTCCCACAATTGATTTATTTCCTCTGCCTCATAATTCAAACTAAACAACAATTTAACCTGCCACTAAATTATATTTTTCCTTCCTCTACTTCTTTCATTTAGTAAATAAGTAATAACTCTCTTTCATTTAACTGTTAAAATTCATACACTGAATAAGGGAAGTTTGAGTCCCGAAACATGTTTGTGAAAAGTACAAAAAAGTGTTGTGATAATACAATGTTTCCAAAAAGTTATTCAAATGTGAATCCACAACACAAAGTGATGACGAATAAAGAAGAAATATATCGTTCATATTTACTATAATAATAATAATAATTAGATTAATTTGTGTAGCGCCGTTTTCGTGAATAGCTCACAGTTCCATGCTTCGCTTCCATACATTAGGGTGGGGACCAGAACTCCATTTTCGCATTCATTGATAAATTCTTGTTTCCAATAACTATTTTTAAAGCTCCATTCACTTTGTAACCCGCACCAACCCTTCCTTCGACGTCACTATCCGTTCGCTGTGAACATGCTTCCTAAATACACAAATTCACTCACCTGCTCCAAATTCTCTTCGTTCACACTTATGTTACAAACTGTCATTTGCTCTTCCCTTTCAAAAACCATCACATTTGACTTTCCGACATTCATCATTTATCAAAATAATGAAAGGGTCGTTAAAATGGTTCGACTTAAGAAAGTAGAAATCGATGGCAAATGTACGAGTAAGTAAGATGGTTCTAACATATGGAACGAATGGATTAAGGAATAATCGTTAAAAATCTGTAGGTATGTAATGAAAAAGGAATTTGTTTTTTGAATATATACAAATACTTGTAGAGAAATACTGGATTTTACCCATTGCGGGTAAATCATTTTTAAGGATTAATTGTATCTCAATAGAGACGAAAATGTAATTTTTTTTTGCAGAATATGGTAGTCGAGGCATTTACAGGACTTATGACATTGGTTGGGTTAAGCGATCACTTTCGCAACATTCCCCATTCCGCCCTTCTTACGACCACCACGTATGACAACTTTTTGGAACTTGTATATATGCTATTATGTTAAATAACTTCACATTTTTTTAGGTCAATCTACACTAGCGCCATCTATTAAGATTATTTGTAAGCCATACCATCGATTACCATGTTCTGTTTCAAAAAAAAAAAAATTACGTCTTCGTCTCTATTGAGATACAATTAATCCTGAAAAAGGAATTGTTACTGTTAAAAATACGTATCGTTCTCCTGATAATGAAGATTTTATAAATTTTCGAAACATATCAAGAAAAATAAACTCGAAAGTGGAAAAAACAGTGTTTTAAATTATGAATAATTCGTCAAATCAAATATTGAATGTCGGCCACGTGAGGAGTCGGAAAAATCGACGTGCGTGTATGATACGATGTGTGAGGAAACGAGAGAGAAGCGTATGCAAAGAATAACAGTGTGGCGGTCTATTCTTTCTGCCTACGAAACAGATTGATGTTTAGTTTGTTTTTCAAGAAACAATAAAATATGGAATTTAATTGTATCTCAATAGAGACGAAGATGCAAACTGGAAACAGAATATGGTTGATCAAGGTATTTACAGGACTTATGACCTGTCATTGGTTCGGTTAAGCGCACGCTTTATGTAATTACAACATTCCCCATTCCACCTTTGTTTATGAACATGTATGACAAATTTTTGGAGGTTACGTCCAGTACTTCTACATTTTTATTGTGGATTTTAATGTCTTCAATTTGTGTGTAAGCCACTATTTTTGTTATAGGTATAAAATTACCTAAAAAACCTATTAATTAAGATTCTTATTTATCAAACCTCGTATTTTTTTATCACGTAAACGTGAATTTCAATAGTCGAAAGCTTATTTTAAAACCATATTATTATTTAAAATTCAAATGCGATATAAATGTATTTAAATTCAATGAATTCATGTTACAAATCTATGCTTAACTTCACATGTCAGTTTCAACATGCCATCTATGTAGATTTTTGATTACATATGTTAATCTTTTTAAGATTAATCTATATAATCCACACACTATACAAGTATAAGTATACATTCACAAAAAACATAATAAAATATGGAATGGCGTTGTGTGATATTTCGAACCTTCGCTGGCTGCGTTCACACTCTATATGCCTGTATTGTTATCTGACCCAATAACTCATCGGGTAGGGGCTCCCAGATCGGGTAGATACTCACAGATAAAACTAAATTAACCAAGCATAAATGCCGCAGTAATGCGTGTAACGCTGATAAATAATTTATTAACAATGTGTGTATTGGGCTTAGCGTGACTTCAATCTAGTGGGCTTCGACCAGTAAGAAGTGCCGAAATCAATTAATGTATTCAATGCTTATTCATGGAAAACTTCAGGAAACATGGAGCGAAGCATGAAACTGACAAAAGAAGGAAAAACGTAGAATAAAAGCAGTAGAAATGAGATCTATTGACGAATGTTTGGATACTCTGTGTATAATAGAGTTTCGAATGAAAATATAAGAAGTGAATGCGTTGCGAATGATGGTGTTATGAACAAAATAATAAAAGGATCATTAAGATGGTTTGGACACATGGAAAGAATGAATGAAAAAAAGTATATGTTAACGATGTAAATGGAACCGTGTAAATAGCCATAACGATGTAAATAGAGGAAGACCGAGGAAAATGTGGCACGATCAAATAAATCAAATATTGAATCTCGGCCACGTGAGGAGTCAGAGAAATCGACGCGCCTGCATGACACGATGTATGAATGTTGAGGAAGCGAGAGAAATATGTTAGGAAAGAAAAGTGGCATGACCGACTTGAAGATGTTGCCCAGCCTTCCGAATGCAGACCAACCGAGCTGTATTTTCCTATCAATCTCCTTGACTTGACCCCCTCTTCCAAAAGCCAACAGATGACCAAGTTACACATATTCATCCACCACTTCTACATTTTTATTGTGGTTTTTAATGTCTTCAATTTGTGTGTAAGTCATTATTTTTGTTATGGTTATAAAATTATCTTAAAAACCTATTAATTAAGATTCTTATTTATCATACCTCGTATTTTTTTTATCACGTTAACGTGAATTTCAATAGTCGAAAGCTTATTTTTAAAACATATTATTATTAAAGATTCAAATGCGTTATAAAAGTATTTAAATTCAATGAATTCATAATAAAAATAAAATATTGTCTGGAAGAATTACAAATAATGTAACCAAGGAATTATAATAATATCACAAAAGCATTTAAAAGAAATGAAATGCGACTTGGAGAAGTGTTCATTTTCATTTTTAAGGAAAATTCCTTTTCCCAGAAGCACTTAAAGTAATGGGACTTTAAATCAGCTCTTAAGGCATTACGTCTGTTAGTGACACAAATAATAAAGCACTAGGTAACCCAAATTTGAATATATATTTTATATTAATATTTTTTAAATATTAACAAACCAAATAATAACCTAATCTATCGATTTTACGGGAATTTCTAGATACAAAATCATTTTAAGTATAAATTAAATGAAACAATATTTTTTAAATAACTAATTCCAGTTTCATCTTTATTTAGGCAGCGACCGGTTTCGCCAGGTTGGTTCAGTCTGTCGATGCCAGCCACCATGGCGAAATCGGTCGCTGTCGGAATAAAGACAAAATGTATGCAGTTATTAAAAAAACATAGTTTTACTGTGCCAACTTTTAAGTATGGAATTAAAGCATGGAATTGGCAAAAGAAGGATGAAAGTGGAATAAATGCAGAAGAAATGAGATCTATTATAGATAGTCTGTGTATGATAGAGCGTCGAATGAAAATATAAGAAGTGAATGCGTTGCAAATGATGGTGTTAAGAACAAAACAATGAAAGCGTCATTAAGATGGTTTGGACACATGGAAAGAATGAGTGAAGAAAGAATGGTAAATAAAGTACTCGTATATGTTAACGATGTAAATGGAACTAAAAATATACGAAGACCGAGGAAAACGTGGTACGATCAAATAAATCAAATATTGAATGTCGGCCACGTGAGAAGTTAGAGAAACCGACGCGCGTGCATGACACGAGAGAAGCGTGAGAAATATGTCAGGAAAGAAAAGTGTGGCAGTCCATTCTTTCTGCCTACCCCTTCGGTGAGACGGCGTGAAGGTTAGTAAGTTAGTTATTTTTTATAGAATTGACTAAAAGTATATTTATTTAAGGGTATACTTTTATTTGAAACATACAGTACGTGTCAGTGGCGGTTATTCCGTATTAACAGATTACTATCATTGACACACACTTCAAAATTATTTTGGGAAATTAAAAGATAAGCAAGAGTTTTTTAAAAAATTTAATAGAATAAATTTGTAACCAAGAAGCACTTCTTCTTCCTGACGCTATCCCACTCATCGTCTGTATTGACTGTTAGGGTCGGCTCTTCTCGATCTCAGGCTGTGCTTCTTACGATTCAGAGTATCGCCTTCACTCAAGCCATTTCTCTGCAAGACGCTATTGCACTGAATCATCATTTCTTTAAATTAATCAGGGGATATTTCGAGAACTTGGCCGTGCTAAAAGGTGTTGGTCTTTTTGTACCTGATAGATTTCTCCGTCAGCGACAGCACAGATTGTTTTACCTACCGGCCACTAGAACCAATTAGTCTGCTGAACGCAGTCTCCTCGGAGATCGACGTCTTTCATATTAGTAAAGGCACGTTCAGGGGACAAATACTCTTGACTTTAGAAAGTATCTTGTCTTCCTAATGTCGAACCATCTCTAATGCGTTCCTGGTATTATGTTGTATTTTTATAATATTTTACCTGTACTCAATACCTATCTCAAACCTGCCTTAAACATTTTGCTGTTTGTAATGTCTTTTGAGTTAATAAACTGATTTGATGTGTTCCTAGGTCTTCCTCTGGATGGTTGACGTGGAAGATTCCCAGAGAGAGGTCTATTTACTGTGTGGTCTGGTTATCTCCGGTTTATATGCTCGTACCATCTTATCTGCCTTTCTTCTTCTATTTTCCAGAAGTTTGACTTTCGTCTATTTTCTAGATGTTTGAATTAGAAGACATGCCTTTCTTCTAGCTTACTATTTATATCCGTAACTTCTAGACTACCGCCAATGCGTGAAGTTTTTTATTTTATCTCTCAGCGATACCCCAGAGGACCACCTAAGCATTATATGTAACCTAGAAGCTGTTAGCTAAGGTTGCTCAGAACCTCTTCTTTCAGTTCCTCTTCGTTTGCAAAATGCGTTCCACCGAGGTGTTTCTCAAATCAGGGATCGTATATTATTCAATGTTCTCATTTGATAATGAATTAGCAAGGCGAAACATGACATTTCCATATTATATAATAAAACTACTAGGAAACAGAGGTTTTCATTCGTATTAATTAATTATAACAGTTAGACTATGATGACGCTGTCCTACTTGCAGACAACGAGCATGAACTACAAGTCCTGGTGAATAGTATGTATGAGGTATGCATGCGAAATGATCTGATGATGAATGTTAATAAGTCCAAAGTTTTTTGAAAAAGAAGAAATCATGACAGTCTGCAACATCAGCGTGAAAGGTGAAAATTTGGAGCAAGTAGTTGAGTTCGTGTATTTAGGTAGTATGTTTACAAGAGATGGGCGAGTGGAGAGGGATATTGAAAGAAGGTTTGGGGCAGGCAACAAAGTGAATGGTATACTTAAATTTGACTTCGCAAACAAAAACCTATCCAAAAAAGCTAGAATGGCAGTGCAGAATGGTGTTCTTCTACCACTCTTATGTATGGAAGCGAAGCATGGAGCTGGCAAAAGAAAGATGAAAGTAGAATAAATCAGTAGAAATGAGATCTCTTAGACGAATGTGTGGATACTCTGTGTATGATAGAGTGTCGAATGAAAATATAAGAAGTGAATGCGGTGCGAATGATGGTGTTATGAACAAAATAATGAAAGGATCATTAAGATGGTTTGGACATATGGAAAGAATGAATAAAGAAAGAATGATAAAAAAATTATATTTTAACGATGTATATGAAACCAGAAATAGAGGAAGACCGAGGAAAACGTGGCACGATCAAATGAATCAAATATTGAATGTCGGTCATGTGAGGAGTCAGAGAAATCGACGCGCGTTCATGACACGATGTATGAATGTTGAGGAAGCGAGAGAAATATGTCAGGATAGAAACGTGTGGCAGTCCATTCTTTCTGCCTACCCCTTCGGGGAGACGGCATGATGGTTAGTTAGTTAGTTAGTTAGACTATGATAATCTGAACATATGTAGTATTTGGTGTACCTGTTCGCCCCGCATTGTCTAGGAAATTGATTCACTGAATTTGAATCTACGTGCTGCAGAGATGATATTCAATGTGTAATATCGATTTGTGGACCCCGATAACATAACCAGGGGCACTGGACAGATAACGCTCTGGTTTGAGGCTAGACTAAATTATAGGTGATGGAATATCAGTTTGGAACATGCACTAAGGTAGAAGGGTCAAAAAACTTTCGACAATTTTAAAGTTTTATCTTCTTCTTCTTCTTTATTGTTTCTTAAACAATGATCAAATCAAATCAAATCAGTTTATTAACTCAATAGACATTACAAACAGGAAAATGTTTAAGGCATCTATTAAGTACAGGTAAAATATCATAAAAATACAACAAAGTACCAGGAACGCATTAGAGATGGTTCGACATTAGGAAGACAAGATACTTTCTAAAGTCAATAGTATTTGCCCCCTACACGTACTTTCACTAACATGAAAGACGTCGATCTCCGAGGAGACCGCGTTCAGCAGACTAATTGCTCTTCCCATCGGTGTCACCAGAGGCAGATTGGTTCTGGCGGCCGGTAGGTAAAACAATCTGTGCTGTCGCTGTCGGAGATATCTATCGGGGACAAAAATACCAACATCCTCTAGTACGGCCGAGTTCTCGAAGTATCCCCTAATTAATCTGAAGAAATGGGTTATTAGATGTCCATCTCTTCGAAGCTGTAATGAATTGGTTCCGAGCATTCCCAGAAGAAATGCCGTGGGATAGAGCCACGGATAGCTACCATACTCCCTCATGTAGAGATACCTCAGAAATTTTTTCTTAACCCTCTCCAGCATAACGGAATATTTCGCCTCGTGAGGACTCCATATCACAGAACCACTTTCGAGCCTGCTCCAAACCAATGCGTTGTATAGGACTCTGAGCACATTGGGATCCCTGAAAACTCTTCCGGTCCGGACGATGAACCCCAACATCCTCAGTGCAATGCCACAAATTCTCTCGATATGTGCACGAAAAGTCAGCCTACTCTCATATCAAATAATAATTAAATGTAATGATGTTTTTTAACTACTTCCACTTTTGTCTTTATTTCGACAGTGACCGGTTTCGCCAGGCTCGCTGGCATCGACAGACTGGTCCATCAGTCAGGAACTTGTCACAGGAAATAGAAGGGTCCATTTTAAAGTTTAATCTTCTTCTTCTTTATTCTTTCTTGAACAGTGATGTGAAATTCCATATCTGCTACGATACATATCCATCCATATCTGCTACATAACGATGTTTTTTTAACTACTTCCACTTTTGTCTTTATTTCGACAGCGACCGGTTTCGCCAGGCTCACTGGCATCGACAGATGAACGTCGTTGTCGAAATAAAGACAAAAGTGGAAGTAGTTAAAAAAACATCTTTTTATTTAATTATTATTTAAAATGAAATTCCATCAAGAGATTTCAGTAAAATCATTAGATTATCCATATCAAATAATTACGTTTTCTAGAAGTTTTATTATATTATATTTTATGGGAATGACATGTTTCGCCCTTATTATGCATTATCAAATGCCTTAGAAAGGTAAAAGAAGGGTAGAATGACAGAAAGAATATATTTGATAATGCCTTAGAAGGGCGAAACATGTCATTCCCATAAAACATAATAAAAATTCTAGAAAACTGACGTTTTCATTCGTATTAATTCTTCTTCTTTTTTTTAAGAGACTTTCAATGTTTTTTAACAAAAACTAACCGTGACGCCATTTTCCGGAGGGGTAGGCAGAGAGAATGGACCGCCACACTACTCTATCCTGAAACACCTCTCAAGCTTCATACGGCGAGCCATGCACGCACGTCGATTCTTCCGACTTCTGACATGGTCGACCATCTAATTTTTATTAATTTGATTATCGTACTCGTAAGTTATAAGTTTTCCTAGGTCTTCAACGATTCTATTATACACAAATGAGACACATTAAGACGACCCATTTGGACATAAAATGGTGTAACAAAAATAAAATAACGATATGAAACTAAAATATAATATATATCATAAGGATCCCAAATATGTCGACGTCAGTGAGGCAGTAACTCTTTCCAGAATCTGTAATATATTTTTATGAACGCTGCCTCACTAACACTAAAAATGTCCAAATCCGAGACGATTAGATTCAACGCCCGAATTGCTCTTACAACTGGCATCAACAAAGGCAGGTTGGTTTTTTTAATTTTATCCATGATGCAGTCATCTGCCTTACTTTTATCCTTATTTTGCCAGCTCCAAGCTTCACTTCCATACACGAGGAAGTGAAGCTTGGAGCTGGCAAAAGGAGGATGAAAGAATATCTGAGAATTATAAATTACACTATAAGTATGAAAGATAAATCTTAAAATATTTATGTAAAATTTACTGAATTTAATAACAAAGCGATGCCAACCAAATGGAGCTAAAATAAAATTTTAAATCCTTTTTATTAAAATGCGAATCTTCATGAATACCTGTAATACCAATATTTAAATTCAATAAATTTTACGTAATTATTTTAAGATTATTTTTGTTTATAATCATGTTTACCAATCCTTATATGTATGTACTAAAGGACTCAGTTTGCAAAAGTGTCACCAGTTTGTCGATACCTGCGATCCTGGCGAAACCAGTCGCTGTCGAAATAAAGACAAAAGTAGAAGTAGTTAATTAATCTTTTTATTAAATTATTATTCAAAATGAATTTCTATCTAAAGATATCAGTATAATCATTTGATTATATTTTTAGAGTAAAGTATATTTTATTAGAAACTTTTGGAGCTTACCAAATGTATACGAATATTGTATAGTAGCTAGTTTGTGGTTTGAAACTTTGGCAATAATTTCACAATACGTGGGCGCTGATGATGCACTTTGTAAATGACAATGACATATCACGTAGATTACCACGTGTACAATACTAGACAGGGAAGAAATACGATTACGTCAAATGTAATTTTTTTTTAAATAATTAGGTTGGTTTAAAATACTTCTTCCAAATTATAAGTGCCGACCCTAATCTATGAAAGTGAAGCTTGGAGTTGGCAGAAGAAGGATGAAAGTAGGACGAATGCCGTAGAAATGAGGTCACTAAGAATAATGTGCTGGAAAATCAAGATGAATCACATAGTAAGAATTCATTTCATATATTTATTTCAAATATAACCAAAGCATTACAGAATTTTTTTCCAATACACTAACGATACAAGTTAGAGATACACAATAATAAGTAATACATAATAAAATAATAAAAAGAGCGAGAAACATAAGATGCATGACAAATGAATAAAATGAATATACCAAACAATTATAATAAATATAGTATTTTCCTCAGATGAGCCAAACTATCACAAAATATGTCAAACTCCGAGGTGATACGATTAAATAAATAACCATAGGCAGGTTGGTTCTGCATAGTGGAAGATAAAACAATCTATGGCGCCTTTGTCGAATATAATTATCAGGGACGAACAGACCTACATCACTCAGGATTTCTGAGTTACGTATACAACCGCCTATCAGTGAAAGAAATGAACACCCAAGTGAATGTCTCGTCTCCTCTCGAGTGACTGGTATCCTAGCATTCCTAGTAAGAAATCAGTCGGAAAGAGCCACGGGTAATATCCATACTCAAATTAATTCCCAAAGTATAATATCCATACTCCCTAAGAATGAATGGCGACAACTCACCACAAAGACGAAGAAGACCAGGAATGCCCAAGATGCGATGGATGTACTCAATCAGCGTTGATATATCTACATATATTACAAAAACTTTGAGACATGTCATTCCCATAAAACGTAATTACACTTGTAGAAAACAGATGTTTTCATCCGTATTGCATGAATTGCTTCATAATGTAGCATGGACGAACTACAAGTCCTAATGTCAAGAATATACGAAGTATGCAATAAGTATGACCTTGTGATGAACGTGTCAAAGTCTAAAGTTATGGTATTTGAAAAGGAGGAATTTATGACGGATTGTGACATAAGTGCGAACGGTGAGAAATTAGAGAAAGTTACCGAATTTGTTTATAGTCGACAGTATTATAAATGCCGTAGGTCACTAAGAAGAACGTGCGGAAAAAAAGGTATGATAGAATATCTAATGATGAAGTAAGAAAGGAATGTGAAGCGGATGAACGCGTGACAAATAAAAATAGGAAAGGGTCACTAAGATGGTATGGACATATGGAGCGAATGGATGAAAGAAGAATGGTCAAAAATATATATTGGTTCGGAGCAGACTCGAAAGTGGTTCTGTGATATGGAGTCCTCACGAGGCGAGATATTCCGTTATGCTTGAGAGGGTTCAGAAAAAAATTCTGAGGTATCTCTACATGAGGGCGTATGGTAGCTATCCGTGGCTCTATCTCACAGCATTTCTTTTGGGAATGCTTGGGGCCAACTCTCTGCAGCTTCGAAGAGATGGGTATCTCATGATGGGTATTTAAATGCATTTTATAACAACATTTTAAAATGTATACAAATTCTTGGATTTCTGAATTTTACGCATTGCGGAATTTATTTTATTTTATAAGGATTAATTTTGAGATATAATTAATCCTTATAAAATAATAATTTATCCGCAATGGGTAAAATCCAAAAGTTGTCTACAAGAATGTTATAAAATGCATTTAAATACACCACAGGTATTATATATACAGCTGACAGAAGGAGTTGGAGGCAAAGAATAGTAGACCAAGGCTCGATATAAGCTGTAGGGCCATTGACGAAGAATAAGATAAAGTTTTAAGTTTCAGCAACTGTGTTAATACGTCTTCAGTTTTTTTATTTATATTTGGAACAATCCCGAATTTATGGCGGTGTGCGTATAATACAGGGTATGCGTGTGTGTGTATACGTTCGTAGCTTTGTAAAATCTACTTTTAAATTTCTAGGCTTTCGTTTCATTGAAAAGTTTTTCCTGTCCTCGCGGGAATAATGACATTGAAAAATGTGTATTGTCGCTTCGAGGGTGATCTGTTTGCTCGGCACTTTGAAGATTTCCTTTTGTTTGTTTGTTCCAGAGAAGTACACGGGAAGAACGGGAATCTCGCAAATTAGCTTATGCCTAGTTAGCAAAATTGTTAAGCGTAAAATATTAAACTTATAGATTTAAAATAATATTGTTTTAAACCAAGGTATGGTTATTATAATTGATGCCAACTAGTTTCGCTTGGACCCAAGCTTCATCAGGGCAGTATAATAACTATCTGGGGCAGGGGAAGGCGCCTGTAATGGAGCCGGAGTGGTCTCTCCTTTCTCCTCCTCCTCTCAGCGGCGTTGTCTCTGCGCTGTGGTTCAGAGTCTTGTGTGCCTTTATGTACTGCTGTTCTCCACCTAGGTCTGTCCTCTGCAGTCTTTTCCCAGCAATCACAGTCGATGCCAGCCTTTTGTAGGTTTCCTTTATCCCCTGCCCCAGATGCCCCAAAATATGTGAGTCCAGGATCGGGCTCTTCAGTCACATGCGGACCCACAACCGTGAAGGACAGTCTTCCTCGGACACGAGGGACAGCCGATGATGATGGTGATGATAGTAACCGTATAGATATTATATATATGTTACTAGTTGTAATACTTTCGATCACGCTTGTATCACCACCATACTTATAATTCTTATTCTTCTTCTGATTGTACATCTTGCCATCTATTTATGCAATATATCAACTTTCTTCTTATGATGAAGACGACCAGCCTTCTCTCCATCTCTTTGGTGGTCGTCCTGGTGGTCGACGACCCTCTGGAATCTCGGGCATTACGATCTTAGGAATTCTTGCTGGATCCATTCTCTCGATGTGGTCCCTCCAGAATCTCTACCACCTGGGTGCCACTCCAGCAATCTTTTTGGGGTTCGCGATGACGGCATCCTCTGCACGTGACCGGCCCATCTCAGTCTATTCAGTCTGACCTGTGTGGAGAGACTGGGAGCTTTGTAAATATTTTACAGCTCGTCATTATGCCGTACTCTCCAGCCTTCACCGTCATTCACAGGTCCTAGAATTCTGCGCAGCACCCTTCTCTCAAAAGTATCCAGTCGCTCTGCGGATTTCGCTGTCATTATCTACGCCTCACACCCATAGGTCACTACTGTTCGGGTGATTGTTTTATACAGGATGATTTTGGTTTTCCAGTGTATGTTTGAGCACTGGAAGTGGAGAGAAATATTTTATATGCTATGTAAATTTTTTAGTATCATAAATTTCAGAGTGAAAACTTTCATTATAATATATTTTTTTGAACAATTCAGACATGTGGGCTGTATAGAATTAGCAAAAAATGCACAGATCTGCTAACGAAGGCGAAAAAAATTCAAAGCTCAAATAGGGGATACGAAAGTTTTCACATTTTCACGTGAGCCCATCTTGATGTTCGCAGCGTCGCTGAAAAACCCATTTCGCAAATTTAATTTCAGTAAATTTTAATGATGCCGTTACAGTAATTTATGGAAATGAAAATTTCACGTTACCGAGGGGTGTCCCTGTTTTCCGGACGTGGAAACTTATCATTGGATACTACGTATTTAGCTAATTAAAATTACGTTTTACGGATTAATTACAATTAGTACTTTAATTTGTGAAAGCTTGTATATTTTTCACAGCTTCTGATTTCCGTCAATTTGCCATATTTAGGCAAATATTTGGGCGGTCTTTAAAACATTCCGTCGTATCTTAGCTTCTTAAATTCAATTATAATTTAATATGGAGTTTTTTTTATCATAGCTCGAGAAACACTATAAAAGCACAACATCATCTTAAAACGTCCAGACCGCAGATATGCTGGGCACAGGACAGAGAGGCCTACCTGACATGGCACTCTGAGAAGAAGATTCAACCTTCCGAAGACCTTCGTAGTAGATTGGCAAGAACTATGAATTTTTTGAGTTTCAATACATAATAATAAACAGTAACAACTGAATTTTCAGGTTCAATTCTCAATGATAGACAGTTACATTTAAATTTACAGCTGAATCACTAGGAATTTTTGAGGTTCAATATACTCGTATAATGTTAACAGTAACATTACCAAGTCTTGATCCTGATATACAAAACGGTTATAAGGCCGATCTTCACTTATGCAGCCCCAATCTGGGGCTATGCAGCTTCGAGTCACATACAAAAACTCCAAATCCTGCAAAATAAGGCTATCCGTTTATCGCTTGGTGCGCCTTCATGGACCAGGATTACACAACTGCACCTAGAAACGGGAATCCCGATGATAGATGAATTCATTTTGAAACTTGCCGAACGTTTTTACAAAGGACTACCTTCATATCCCAACCCCACAATAAAATACCTCTCTAATTAGGTACGACCCAAACACTTCCAGCCGCCACAAGCGCCCAAAATCGATTCTCCTTCAGAGGAACACTCCGGGCCACACAAATCATGCCCCCGAATAAACTAACAACCCACCAAATCACCTTCCAACAATGTTCCCATCAGACGTAAGAGGAATAGCCACATGAGCTGAACCTCTGTAAGCCAGAAGATCCAAATCCAAGTCCAAGTCCATTACCAAGTAATTTACATAGGTTGAGGAATGTACCTAGTAACAAATCACGATGAATTTAGAATGTTAAACAGTAATTGTAGTATATACATAAATTAAAATCGAGTTAATATTAAATATGGAGTTATAAATATTTATTTTATTTATTGTTTCTTGAACAATGATGTAAAACTCAATATTAAAAAAATATTACGGATGAAAACGTCAGTTTTCTAGAAATTTTATTATATTTTATGGAAATGACATTTTTCGCCCTTCTAAGACATTATCAAATGTTTAAAGTTTGTGTTTCGCCCTTCTAAGGCATTATCACATTTTTATAAATGACTTAGAATGGCGAAACATGTCATTCCCATAAAATATAATAAAACTTCTAGAAAACCGACGTTTTCATTCGAATTAATCATTTGATATGGAGTTTTACATCATTGTTCAAGAAAAAATTAATAATTTCATTATATTTTTAAGGCATTATCAAATATCATTTGATAATGCCTAAGAAAGACGAAATACGTCATTTGCATAAATTATAATAAAACTTCGAGAAAACAGACGTATTCATTCGTATGAGTCAAAAATCCTGGTTCAAGAAACAACGTACAAAATATTGTAATTATTTTGTTCACAAAGTTATTTTTCCTCTATTTTATCAGCGTTCGACACTCTGTTACGTAAATATTCAACACACATTTGTCTGGAAGATTTCATTTCCACCACATTGACTCCCTTTGAGAGAACAAATAATTTTACTAGATTGAAAACAGTGACTATGAGTTTTAATGAAATCCATTTATCGGTTTGTCGAGTATTGTAAATCAAATATTATCACCATGCGCTGTGATTGTGGGGGGTGAGTTGGGGGACGATGGAGAATGGTGTAGGGCGGTTGGGGGTGGTCGAGGAGAATGGGCGAGGGTGGGAAACGTTGCAAGAGGAGGGGAAGAGAGGAATGGCGTAGATTGATCAAATTCAGACGGTGGTTGTGATGAGGTTTTGCGGGTTACATTATTAGGCAATTTCCAAGGGTAGCTATAGTGTGATTGGATTAATTAATATAAATAAAGGAAATCTAAGTTAATTAATTGATTAAATTTTTAAATTAACAAAACTTTACTAGTTTTTACACTACTAAATTATGTTGTCAACACATCTTGGATCACAACCCTCAGTAATGATGAAACGAAGAATAATAAGGGATTCTTTTTAAATATCCCACATCACAAATTAATTGCTTCAAACGAAAGCATAGATTAAGAATTAACTTAATATTCTATTATAGAAAAGCTTAAGAAAAACAAAACAAACAAACAAACCATCACGCCGTTTTGCCGCAGGGGTAGGCAGAGAGAATGAACCGTAACACTACTATAGAGTATAGAGTAGTATCCTGGCACACCACAATAGCTTCCTCCACATTCATACAACGAGTCATACACGCACGTCGATTCTTCCGACTTCTAATATGAGCCAGAATGATCCCTAAGCAATTATTTCTTCATATTTGCGTTACATATAATCAAACCAGTGCGCAGTGTATTGACCTTTACATAATTTTATTTATAATACAAGGCGTTTTTTTTAGGGGTTTGGTTTTTAAACTGGCAACATTGTTTCTACAGACTGTCAATTTGACAGTTGGCAGTTGATTTGTAGTCAGAACGATTTGCATTTTACCATGAATAGACAGACGTCAGAACAGCGCTTGCAAATTGTGCAAATTTAATTTGAAAATCATGGTTCGGTTCGCCAAACTAATCGTGCACTACGTCCATTTTACGGTCGACATAATTGTCCATTCGAGCAAGTTATTTGGAAGACCCTGGATCGTTTTCGCACCACGTACACTCTGGTGGATAATACGCATCCACAAAGACGACAATTGTCGAAAATTGGACTTCACGATTGCGCTTCATTCGAGCTAGCCGTGGCGGTCATATGCCCGAAATCATATTTAAATAATAATGGCATAAAATTATCTATTAAATAAAGCCAATCACTTAGACATTAACATTATTTCAATGATTTTTTTTTCATTTTATATATGTACGAGGTCTGTTCAAAAAGTATCGCGAATTTTGAATTTCCGCTGGCTACGTATATTTGATTTTTGATTTTTTTGTAGCGTTATGTTGGTACTCATGTCCCTTACTTATGCTGACAAGGTCGGCCATTTTGAATGTTTAGTTAATTTTTGACAGCTGTTTTGCTTGGATGTGTTTTGGCTCGTCTTCGATTTTTGCCTATTCCAAAAAATGGATCAAAGAATCTGTATCAAATTTTGTGTGAAAAACAAAATAAAGTGCGCGGACGCATTTCGAATGTTGACTGTGGCATATGGTGAAGCTACCTTGGACCAAAGCAACGTTTATCGGTGGTACAAAATGTTCTCAGAGGGCCGAGAAGATATGAACGACGAAGAGCGTGCCGGACGCCCGAGCACGTCAACAACAGACGAAAACATTGATAAAGTGAAGAAAATAGTATTAGCCAATCGTCGAATCACCGTTAGAGAAGTTGCTGAGGACCTAAACATATCGATTGGCTCGTGCCATTCGATTTTAACCAATGATTTGGGCATGAGTCGGGTCGCCGCGAAATTCGTGCCAAAATTGCTCAATTTCGACCAAAAACAGCATCGCGTTAACATTGCTCAGGAGATGTTGGACTCGGTCCGTGACGACCCAAATGTGCTCCAGAGGGTCATAACTGGTGACGAATCATGGGTTTATGGTTATGACGTGGAAACCAAAGCTCAATCATCCCAATGGAAGCTGCCGCATGAGCCAAGACCAAAAAAAGCGCGCCAAGTTCGGTCGAACGTGAAGGTTTTGCTCACAGTTTTCTTCGATTGCAGGGGCGTGGTGCATCATGAGTTCTTGCCAAAGGGTAGTACGGTCAATAAGGAATATTACCTGCAAGTTATGCGCAATTTGCGCGAAGCAATCCGCCAGAAACGCCCGGATTTGTGGAAGAACAAAAACTGGCTTTTGCACCATGATAACGCCCCTGCTCACACATCGTTGCTTGTGCGCGAATATTTGGCCAAAAACAACACAGTAATGGTGCCGCAGCCACCGTATTCCCCAGACCTGGCCCCCTGTGACTTTTTCCTGTTTCCAAAACTGAAGAGGCCCATGAAAGGACGACGCTACGCCACGATTGAGGAGATAAAGACGGCATCGAAGGAGGAGCTGAACAAGATCACAAAAAATGATTTTTTTAAGTGCTTCGAGGATTGGAAAAAACGTTGGCATAAATGTATTATATCCGAGGGGAATTACTTTGAAGGGGACAAAATAGATATTCATGAATAAATAAATACGTTTTGAAAAAATATAAAATTCGCGATACTTTTTGAACAGACCTCGTATGTATTGTATACCTCTAAAAAAACACCCTTTACTTGCGTTACATATAATCAAACAGTGTAGTGACCTTTACATAATTATATTTAACTAACTAACTAACTAACCATCACGCCGTCTCCCCGAAAGGGTAGTCAGAAAGAATGGACTGCCACACTTTAATCGATGCGGCACTCTATCCTTCTCTTTTCGCCATCGCGAGAGATGCGGTGTGATGGGTTGCGAACCTCATCGCCACATTATTACTTTATTTCGCTCAACCTAACTCTTCGTAACGAACTAAACTAGGTAACAATAATACCGTCTCCCCGACGAGGTAGGCAGAAATAATGAACGGCCATGCTGTTCATTATTGAGTTCTATAGCGACTACCCTGACTTTTTATCTAGTTTAATTTATTCAAAAATTATAAACATTACAGAATAACAAATCCAAATAGTTTATAATCACATAATACAAAAATAAAATTAACAATTAAAAAAATATATATTTACAAATAATATAACAACAAATGAGAGCAAGTACGAAAAAAAGAAAAACAGAAGACAATTAAAAAAAAAAAATTCGAGAACAGTTTTGTAAAGATAAACATTTTTGTACAATAAGTAGAGAAGCAAATAGCAATTTAATACATCAGAGATAGATGCTTTCTGAGGGTAGCCTCACTATCGTGAAAAATGTCCACATCCGAAGAGATGGCATTACCTTAGGTAGATTGGTTCTACACAGTGGCAGGTGAAATAATCTATGTTGCCTTTGTCGCAGATAATTGTCGGGGACAAACAAAGTCAAGTCATTCAAAATATCAGAGTTATGTATTCGACCACGAATCAGTTGAAAAAAGTCAACACCCAGGTGGATAGTTCGTCTAATTTCCAATGATTGGTAGTCCAGCATACCCAGCAAGAAATCAGTTGGGTACAGCCAGGGATAGTAACTGTTCTCTTTAAGGTACAGAAATCGTAAGAATTTTTCTGTACCTTCTCGATACGTAAGATTCGATACAAAAACACCATTATGCACTGTACGTTTTTGATAGGCTTTTGTTTGCGACGACAACTTAAAATTGAAAGAATCGACGTGGGCGTATGACTCGTCGTATGAATGTGGAGGAAGTACGTAAAGTATATCAGGATAGGGTAGTCTGGCGATTCATCCCCTCAGTCTATTGCTTCGGGGAAACGGTGTGATGGTTTTGTTGCTGTTGTTGCTTGATTGGTAAAATAATTCATGTGCACCAGCAGAGTCTAAATATTTATTAACGAAATTCTGTTCACTGGATAACCACGAATGTGTTTAGACAAATAAAATTCAAATAAATGAAATTTGAGTACTCTCGTGCATATATAGGAATGTGCAAACTGTTTTTCTGGTGACTAAGCATTGTAAGGACAATAACCGTAATTGTAATTGCATGTAGTCTAAATTCAAATCAGTTGTAAATGAAAAACTTGAAGGCATAGACGCTGGTGCTAAGATGAATTGTTTGTCAGTCAGCTGTTTGTTTTATGCAGACGATGCTGTGTTAATCGCTGACAGTAAAGAAAATTTGCAAGTCTTAGTGTCAAGGATGCATGAGGCATGCAAAAAGAGTGACTTGGTGATGAATGTGTCTAAATCTAAAGTGATGGTTTTCGAGAAAGAATAATGTATGACGATTTGTGATATAAGTGCGATGGGCGAGAAATTGGAGCAAGTTACTGAATTATTACGTATCTGGGAAGCATGTTTACAAGAGACGGAAAAATGGAGAAAGACATCGAAAGAAAGGTTGGTGCTGGTAATAAAATAAATGGCGCACAATGGAGTTCTAGAGCCAACCCTCATGTATGGAAGTGAAGCTTGGAGCTGGCAAAAGAAGGATGAAAGCAGGATAAACGCTGTAGAAATGAGATCACAAAGAAGAATGTGCGGGAAAACGTTGTATGATAGAATACCGAACGATGAAACAGAAAGAAATGTAAGGCAGATGACTGCATCATGGATAAAATTAAAAAAGGATCCCTGAGATGGTTTGGACATATGGAAAGAATGGATGAGATTAGAATGGTTAAAAAGTAGTACACAAGCAGCGTGGGTGCATGGTAAGATGTATGAATGTAGAGGAAGTCCGAGAGGTATGCCAGGACAGGCCATTGTGGCTATCCATCCTCTCTGCCTACCCCTCCGGGGAAATGGCGTGATGGTTAGTTAGTTACTTAGTTAGTTAGTTCTAAATGAAACACGTACTCGTACAAGGAAGTAAACGTAAAGGTGTGAAAAGGTAACACGTTGAATCGACAGATATAAAAGTAATGTATAATATTATTATATGAATGAAAACGTCTGTCTTCTAGGAGTTTTATTATCTTTTAGATGCTATGACATGTTTCGTCCTTCTAAGGCATTATCGAATGTCTTTGTAAATGCCTCAGAAGGGGAAAACAAGTAATTCTATTCCATTAGTGGCCTTTCTCACCCACTATTTAAAAAATATTTTTTATTATCATTTATTTAGTTATAAAAAATTGCATATTTCTTACTTCATATTTCATACCCATACGTACACATATTTCATATTCATATTTTATACCCAATTTAAACATTTATACTTTGTTCTACTATACTTTTAAACCGATCGTTTTTTAAGCGGTCACATTTAGATTTTTAAGATTTAAAACACGTCTTAATGCGCCCTTGAGGTGATTACATCACAAAAACGGCGCTTTAAAAGTTAGCATATTATTATTATTATTATTATTAATAAGATACATAATACATAATTTTAAATACATAATAATATATAATGAGAAAAAAACAAACAAAAAGGCACAAACCACACAAAGAAGTAATTTAACAGCAAAAAGATTAATTTATATAAAGTTTATATAAAGTTTTTTCGTTTATATAAAGAATTTTGACAGGTGTAAAAATAAATTTTTGATTTGTTCCAATGACAATTTGAATAATTTCTTCAATATTCTTTTAAAGTTCTTGCTGGTGTTGGTTGGTTTTAAGTGCCTAATTACTGCCAAATAAAAAAGTGGATACGTGGAACATTAATTAAATCATATAACAGCTAATTTAAAAAACGGTGGATACGTGTAACATAAATTAAATAAACACAAAAGTCCGGATCGTCCATGTCAACATGTGCAACATCGGAAAAACATTATGTGTTATTACATTATGTGCTAAATTTAAAAAACGGTGGATTCGTGGAACATAAATTAAATAGACAAATGTGTACCATCTAAAAATAACATTTTGCATTAAATTATTGTTATTTTGTTATTTTATTTTATATCATTGTATTTTTTATTATCTGTTTAGATTTATTTTGTGGATGTTGGAAGATCGAAGTGTGCGCGGGAGATGCCTATTGGTGGCGATGAGGTTCGCAACCCATCACACCGCGTCTCCCGCGGGGCGAAAAGAGAAGGATGGAGTGCCGCATCAGTAAAAGTGTGACAGTCCATTCTTTCTGCCTACCCTTTCGGGGAGACGGCGTGATGGTTAGTTAGTTAGTTAAGATTAATTACTTAAAAATGTGACCGGACGTCCACTATATATTGTGGATATGTTGCGGAATTTGTGAACATTATCTGAGTCCTTCATCAGGTGTTACGATCATCAGGTGTTACGACCTAGCATCATCAGGTGTTACGATCAACTAAAAAAAAGCGAAACAGCAGTCGCTACAATTTCATAAGAAAATATATCAATTTTAATATTATATAACAAGATTATAATTAAACAGATGTTTTGCAAAAAAGTGGTGTATACAAAATTAAATATAAAGATTGTGATGCTTTTTATGTAGGCAAAACGAGACGAACTTGTAAAACAAGTATCAACGAACACACACAAGCTTTCACCAAACATACTATTGTTTATGAGATGGCTGACCATTGTATTGAATTTGACCATAGTTTCAATAAAAATGACACAATATTTCTACACACAGTTAACAATAGGAATAAATTAAACAAACTTGAAAATTTAGAAATCCTCAAGTCGGTGAAATTAGGTGAAAACATAATTAATAATCAGATTCCTCCTTTTACTCCTTTCTCCTTAAATACTTTGTCTACATTTAATCTCCCAAGCTTCCATTCCCAATCAAATGCAAATTAATCATTTATTAATTTCTATATAAATTATGTCTTTTTAAATGCATGTTTTTTCTAAATTACATTTTTTTAGATTATCATCATGTATTATTATCATTTAATATTATTTATTAGTTCTTACTGATAAAAAAATATTAGTATTGTACTTATAACAAATAGCCCAGGTTAATTTTTAAATTTGAATTATTGTATCGAATTTTAAATGCGTTTTTATGTTAGTCTTTCTTTGTTTAGTTATTATTATATTTTTACACCTGAAGATGGAGGTATCCTCCGAAACATGTTGTGTTTTTAAATATTTTGTGGATTAAACAAAGTTATTTTATACAACATTTTGAATGTATACAAATACTTGTAGACGAATACTGGATTTTATTTACCCATTGCGGGTTATCAATTCATGTAATGGTGGAACGGGGAATGTTGTTATTACATAAAGCGTGCGCTTAACCCAACAATGACAGGTCATAAGTCCTGTAAACACCTCGATCGCCATATTCGGTTTCCAGTTTGTATCTTCGTCTCTATTGAGATAAAATTAATCCTTGAAAGTAATTTTAAATTTCCTAAGTATACGAGTATTACTATGGAATTCCACAGTGTTAATGCCTTAGCGTTCAATACGTTGATTATCTAATTGTGTAATTGGGTTTAAATAATCAGTTGTATACAAAAAAGTGGAAAGCAACGGGAAACTACCACGTTAAAAAGTGTCATCCCAGTAACCAGCAGAAGATGTTAATAGACTTTTCAGCAAACCTATCCCTTGGAAGGAAAAAAAGGACATCCGTGTTAGTTGATTTGTACGAATTCGAACTTGACCGCCTTTTGAAATAATTGGGCATAATGACAGACGTACTCGTAGGTAGGTACTTTGTTTGTGAACTTTCAAGCTTGTTCTTATTGCTTTTTACAAAAGTGCAATAATTCTAGTTGAATTATGAAGGCCCGGTAGTACTCTGGCCGGTTGAATAATGCGCCCCCGCCCGGGACCACCTCAAACGGCCGCCGGCCCGAACCGGCTGGGAATCGCTTAAACAAATATTCCGGACTCGTTTACAAACCGGAGCAAAAAATATTTTTCAATTTGAATAAATTCCCGCGTAAATCTGCTCGGTCCATTTCCGATTGCCCGCAGCTACAGGGCGACTCGGAAGTTTGAGCACGAAACTCTATTCGAATCTTATTATTTTTGGATGATTTACCGTAATAAATATCAGCGAATGTTTTGAGATTTGGAATGGAGGTTTTCTTTTTATACACCTTATCAAAAATAAATATATATATTTTATTACTATATAACACTCAGAAAAGTATATGAGAAATAGGTGAGAGAGTAAGGTAAGAATATCCAAAACCTTCGTAAAGGCTATATTGACATATAGCATTGAGACCAGAGCGAATACCACAAAAACGAAGGCTAAAGTGCGGGTGCCAGAGATGCGGACGCTGAGGATGATATATCGAAGAGTATTTCCTCTTCGAGATAGGGTGAGAAACACGGCTATCCGCGAAATCTGCAAGGTGGAAGATGTCGTGAGATGGAGCAGACAACGTTTAAGATACTGGAATGCGCACGTGCAGAGGATGGATCCCACCAGAATTCCACACGCTGTGGCGCGTCAGATTCCTGCCGGCTACCGTCCCCCCGGAATACGATCAAAGAGATGGAGGGATAGCTGGGAGTCGACTTCCCAAGAGAGGCCAGCTTGATTTCAGGAACAGACCATAGGTCTAAAATAAGTAGAAGAAAAATAAGTCTCAGATACAGTCGGGACAAAAAAAGCTTTGAGGACTTCCGAGATGAAGATACTTAGGACGATAGCAGGCAAGACACCAGTATAGATCGCGTGAGGAACACCATAATTAGAGAGATGTGTGAGGTTGAGGATATTATAAGATGGAGTAGACTCTGGAGCGAATTCTCTTAACTTCTCCTTAAATACTTTGTCTACATTTAATCTCCCAAGCTCCCATTCCCAGTCAAATGAAAATTAATCATTAATTAATTTCTATATAATTTTTTTCTAAATTACAAATTTTTATATATTTTTTATATTTTTGTATTATCATCATGTATTATTATTATTTAATATTATTTATTAGTTTTTACTGATAAATAAAAAATATTAGTACTTGTAACAAATAGCCCAGGTTGATTTTTAAATTTGAATTATTGTATCGAATTTTAAATGCGTTTTTATATTAGTCTTTCTTTGTTTAGTTTTATTATATTTTTACACCTGAAGATGATCCTCCGAAACATGTCGTATTTTTTAAATATATTTTTAATAATTAGTGGAGTGATTTTCAATTTCCTAAGTATAATTATGTAAAACTCCATAGTAAAAAAATTCATACGAATGAAAACGTATGTTTTCTAGAAGGGTTATATATTATGCGAATGACACGTTTCGCCTGTCTAATGTATTAAATTATTTAATGCCTTAAACAGGCGAACTGTCTTATGAAAATATTGGATAATGTCTTAGATAGGCGAAATATGTCATTCACATAATTTTTTTTTTTTTAGAAAACAGACGTTTTCATTCGTATTTATTATCAAATATAATATTATATATCATTGTTAAATTAAATAACTTTATTTTATGTATTTTACAATTATTGCAACACCTGATGATGTCAACATAGGTTGAGAAAATAGCTATAGCGTAAAATAAAATACAATTGTGATACATAAAACAAAGTTATTTAATTTAACAGTTTATAATGTTAAGGTATCATGGTGTTTCGGCCAAAACAATGGTCTATTTAAATTCGCCCCTTTGTGAGAATAACGTGACATTTCGAAAAAAGTGTTTTTTTTATTCGATAATCAAATCCGCCGTGTTCAATTTTTTAAATTTTTTTAAGCCAAATGTCGTTGTTTTAGAATCGGTCCGGTTTTCTTTCCTTTAAGTTTCTTTAATATGTTTAATTTTAGAACTTGCAGGTTATTAGCCCACAGAGCCCGAGTTCATTGGTGGAGCTGCCACCTTTGTGGCCTATGAACATGCCAGGTTTTGCAGTGAGTGTTCCTTCTCCTACTTGGGCTACCAGTGTATTAGTTAATGGGTTGATGGGGCCCAACTCTCCAGGCTACATGCTTATATTTGAGTGGCGGCATGGGTTCGCCACTGTCATCCACCTTCATCGAGTTTTTACACCACTTCGTAGGGGTATACCTTGCCACAGGCTCCCCAGCGCCCTTCCGGTGAACCGACGTGTTCAACTTTATATTCTACAAAATATATTATATGTATATAATTTAAAATAACGACATTATCGGATCGAGCTAGGGTCACGTGGATCAATCAATTGTGAAGCTTTTTGTCCTCTATACTAAAAGTGAGGTACTATTGGGGTTATAGTTTCAGATTATCTGAATGTAATTAAAATGACGTTTTCCCTGAAATTAATCATATGAAAACAAAATAGGGTTTTTCCACGCAGCGTTCTCGTTTATTATGTACGTAATTGCAATTTTAATAGGGGACATTGTAATAAAATACTCATTTGCCAAACAAAGCAGTCTATTTCACGTTCATATATGTACAGAACTATATACCAGAAGGTGTATTTACTAGGGATGTGTAGAATATTAAAATCCGCAGATTAACATTTCTTCATTTTAATACATAAAATATTAATTAAATTGTCCGTTGTTTTGGCCGATACACTATCATACTTTAACATTATAATATGTTAAATTAAAAAAACTTTGTTTTACGTATCACAATTGTATTTTTATTTTTCGCGACAGCTATTTCGTCAAACAATGTTGGCATCATCGGGTGTAACACCTGAAGGAAAAGGATCGCGTATGGAATGTGGAAACCACAGAGCAATTAGTATTTTGAGTGTCTTTGGTAAAGTCTATTAATAAGTACAAGGTAATGATTTTTGAAAAAGCAACAAACCGTCTAAATGATCCTTTCATTATTTTGTTCATGACACCATCATTCGCACCGCTTTCACTTCTTATATTTTCATTCGACACTCTATCATACACAGAGTATCCACACATTCGTCTAAGAGATCTCATTTCTACTGCATTTATTCTACTTTCATCCTTCTTTTGCCAGTTCCATGCTTCGCTTCCATACATAAGGGTCGGTAGAAGAACACCATTGTGCACTGCCATTCTAGCTTTTTTTTTTTTGTTTGCGATGACAACTTTAAGTGCACCATTCACTTTGTTGCCTGCCCCAACCCTTCTTTCAATATCCCTCTCCACTCGCCCATCTCTTGTAAACATACTACCTAAATACACGAACTCAACTACTTGTTACAAATTTTCACCATTCACGCTAATGTTGCAGACTGTCATGGTTTCTTCCTTTTCAAAAATCATTACCTTGGACTTCATTTCCGTAACATTTCATTTTCATACGTTTCATTTTCATAACATTTCATTTCGTAACATTTCAGTACTTATTAACATTCATCATCAGGTCATCAGATCATTTATTTGTTCAAGAAACATTAAATTATACGTAAAATTCTGATGAACTGGGACTCTCTGTTTAAGCTGCAAATTTTGTCTTCCGCAGTTCGAGACCATTTTTTTTTACGGCAAATGAAGAAGTTCGCACATCCGCAAGTAGCGATAACGGCCCTTCTCTAGCTATAACACGAGTTTGTATAATATTTTTAATTACTTCCAGACATAAATGGGAGCAGGAACACACAATAATTAACACATTGTTAAATTTTTCCCTTGTACTGCCTCCCCGGCGGTAAAACGAATGTTCGAGAGAGAATACATCTGAAATGAGCTTGTTCAAAGGACGATGAGGCTATTTGAGGATCAAAGAAGTGAATATAATAATGGGAAAAACGCTTTTTTGTATGCTCAAATCACAAAGCATTTTTCGTTCAAAATTTTAAATATTATATAAAACGTAAAATATGATGTTGATTATAGAAGACCTTACAAGTAATATTATTGAAAATAATTAACAGATCTATGATTTTTCAGGCATCCTGACAATCTATGATATTTATTGTCAGGATGCCTGAAGAATCTGGTCTGGAAGAACAAGCACATGCGTATCGACAGCAATATCAAAATCTATTATATAAAACATGCGTGCGGCCTAATATGACGTACGCTGTAGAGACGCGGGCTGACACTGTGCGAACCAAGGGACTACTAAGAACATCGGAGATGAAGGTCCTAAGATCAATTACTGGAAAAACCCTCCGAGATCGTGTCCGCAACGTAGACATAAGAAAAACCTGCGAAATAGAGGATATCGTTCAGTGGAGTAGATCCAGAAGAAGATACTGGAGGGACCATGTAGCCCGAATGGATGGTGACAGACTCGCATATACAGTCGCTTATGAAATCCCTTCCGGACACCGCCCACCTGGAAGACCGCCTAAGAGATGGAGGGACAGCTGGATCTCATCATCCGACGAGATATGATTTCTGTGTCACAGATCGTCAGATCTATTAAAAGAAGAAGATGATATTTTCTTCTTCTTCTCCATGGTGCATAGGGTCTCAAGGAACCTTCTCAAGGACAGAACAGTGATTTAATTTAAAAAAACAATTCGTCATTATGGAGTTCCACAGAATTAACGGCTAACGTATATTTAACCTTTCTCTTATGGTGCTTAATAAAAACGCGCGTTCCTGTGTTGGGTAGTCAGTACCCAATCAAAAATTAGCGATTTTAAATCGGAAAAATAAGAACATTCATTGCTAATCCCCTTAATTAATTATAATTGAAGTCCAAAATTAAAATAATTGAGATTTATTTGCTAAAAACATAAAAAAAAACATTTGGCAACCGTCACGGGACGGGCATAGACCCACTCTGGTTGTAAGCCCGAGAGCTACTGCCGGGCAGTGAGAACATTGAGCTCCTCGCGCTTCCACAGTGAAGTATGCAATAGTAAGATGCGAATATAGTGTCGCGCACTCAGCGCTACGAATTTCGTTTCCGATTTCACAAAATATCTCGGATGTACCCGATAAATTTTGATTATTATTACTTTAATTTTTTTTAATCAATGCGTAAATATATTATGGAGAAATACCTAAAATTTTAACCTTGTATTTATTAAATATATTATGATATTGATGGTTATTAGAAGCAACGTTTAAAAGATACCCATCACAGGGAAGGGAGGGCTAAAATATTAATCTTTTTATTTGATATTCATAGATAGAAGTAATAATGAAGTATTGTAAATAACGAAGATAAAAAAAAGATTTAAAAAATTCCCTTTTAACCGCCCGTGCGCCGCGAGCAAATATTCACTCGACTTGCGACCTACGCGTAGCTCTTATAAAAATAAATATATCTCTAAGTAAGTTATCCTATTTTGGTAAAATAAAAAGCATTATCATAATACAAGGTAATTTATAATTTACAAAAACTTTATTTATAATATTTCACATTTTATATAATAAATAACATTAAAGTTATAGAACAAAAACAATTTTTTTTTTAAATATTAAATAAAAATATTTTTTCCTGTGCCAAATTTTAAAACTTTATGTATATATGTGGTGTAGATTGTGTGTTTTATTAGGCGGACAGCCATTAAACAACGCATATCCCAAGAATCGAACTTATAACGAAGGTACAAACACTAATATTACGCATCTGGACAAAAATATTTATCGGAACCGAATACAAAATTATGGATCGGTATATCAAAGAAATTATTTACGTAAGCTAATATTCATATTTTGAATACTATTGTCATAGATCAGTGTAATCCGATAGCGAAATACACCATAATCACCGGTCCCGTACGGAACCATTGGACATTGAACGACGCATATCCGCGGTCCCGTACTGGACCACTGGGCGTCTAAAGGTTCATGTAAAACCTTTATCAATGCTCAGGTTTTAAGTTAGAATTTATTCCACGGTCTATATATCAATGTAAGTCTGTATTATATAAGATTTTTTTGTATTGTTCTGATGATGCATGGGTACAAGCAAAACAAGTGAAACTGAGTGCTTTACATGAAGAAAAAAAAGTGAAATATAGTGGAGTGACAATATAAAGCGTAATTCTATTTTTTCCGTTTTAATATCACTTGATTTTTAAAAGAAAAAAAACCTAACTAACTAACCATCACGCAATTTCCCAGGGGTATGCAGAGAGGATGGATCGCCACAATGCTCTGTCCTGTCATACCTCTCTGGATTCCTCTACATTCATACATCGTACCATACACGCACGTCAAATATTCCAACTTCGAATGTGACCGCCTTTTAGAAATTGATTAATTTGGTCATGCCATGTTTTCATCGGTCGTCCTCGGCTTCTTTTTCCACTCACGCTGCTTGTGTACAACTTTTTAACCATTGTACTCTCATCCATGCGTTCCATATGTCCAAACCATCTCAGGGATTCTTTTTTAATTTTATTCATGATGCAGTCATCTATCTGCCTTACATTTCTTTCTTATTTCATCGTTCGGTATTCGTTCATCATACAACGTTTTCCCGCACATTCTTCTTAGTGATCTCATTTCTACGGCGTTTATCCTACTTTCGTCTTTCTTTTGCCAGCATCAAGCTTCACTTCCATAGATGAGGGTTGGCACTAGAACTCCATTGTGTACTCCATCTTTGCTTCTGTGGATATATTTCTATTTGTAGTAATGACTTTGAGTGCGCCATTTATTTTATTCCCAGCACCAACCCTTCTTTCGATGTCTTTCTCCATTTTTCCGTCTCTTGTAAACATGCTTCCCGATAAAATTATTATTATTGCTTCGCATGAAATATTGACTATTCATATATTTATAGAGTATATAATACGGGTGTATCAAAAATAAGGTTTTATTTAATGGATATAGAAAAAACGTTAATTTATTATTAAAGTACATAATTTGGGATCTAAAAAAAAAATCGTCCAAATGTAAACCCCCGTGTTTGCGGCACTCATTTAGTCGAACAGTAAAATTTCTTATGATGGCTCGGCAGCTACACTCCGTGATGGCCATTTCGTGGCGAATATTTTCTTTCAAATGCACCAGGGAAGTCGGTTTATTGGCGTAAACTTTAGATTAGAGAAAACTCCACAGGAAAAAGTCCATAGGGGTTAATTTTTTTAATACCATGATGTTTTAAATTTATGAAACACTCACATACTGCATGTTTTTAATTATTAAAAAAAATAGGGCTAAGGGATTTTATGCATTATGTTTAAAGTTAACCTATAAAATAATATATCAAGTTTAAATTTTTCAAGTTGCATTATCGAAATTTCGTATATTTGATTTTTCTTTCAGGGTTGTCACATACCTAAATAAATATAATTTTTGCATTTTTATAAAAAATATATATTTATTGAAAGCAAACATTAAAAAATCTAAGAATGTTGTATCAGTTCTTGTCTATTATCACTTGAAATTTAATTCTTTGAAGTGATATCCTTTTGTTCCTTTATATCAATCTCACCATAAGTGGTAACCCTAGTGCTAGACTTCTACAAAAATCCCTTTTTCAATAAAATAACGTCAGAAGGTTCATTTTTCTTGCAGATATAGTGTATAGATGTCGCTAGCCACACAAAAAATGTTTAAATTCAATCATTTTTCATGCAAAATGGCCTTACAGTATTGATGGTGCGCCTACGTAGCGGCCACCAGTGGATTTGCGGTATTGAAGTGGTTATATAAGGACTGTGTGAAGGTCAATTTATGTCTTCTCCTGGAGATTAATTTGCCAGGGAAAAATTCACGAACTTATGACAGGGACGAATTGGACGTGTGTGACGTTACTCCGTTCTACTGGAACCATATTCTTTGGTTATAGCCAGGAAGTTTTGCAATTCAGGCACCAAAAATCGTCTAATATCTCCATATAACGCTCTGAATTAAAACCTAAACATTCTTTTGAGACACTTCGTATACATTATACTAGTGTTGTGTTATTCTTTAAAATTTAGTCTTTCTATAAACTGCACAAAAATTACACTTACCGAACATCTGTAATGTTTGAGATGTGTTGCAATTCAGAATCGAACCACAACCCTCCAGGACTGCACTCGAAGCTCACGCCCTTTTCACTCGGAAGTGATATGAAAATGCTCTTCGCAATTTCTTCCGTGGCATGGATGGTATCTGTAAAGGGAAGAAAAGTTTATTTTAAATTAACTGCAATATCATTAAAATACCATTATTTATTAAAATTATGTAAAACCTCATATTAAATAATCAATGAAAATAATTGTTTTATTGAAGTCTTACAGGACAATTTATGACATTTTCGCCTGACAAAGGCTAATTATATAAAGTGAATACAGTTCGAATGAAAGTGTTATAAACAAAATTATGAAAGGATAATGAAGATGGTTTGACACACGGAAATAATGAACGAGGGAAGCACGATAATAAAAAGTAAACAGAACTAGAAACAAGGGAAGACAGAGGAATACGTGGCACAATCAAATAAATTAGATATTAAATAGTCCATTGTTTTGGCCGAAACAATATGATACTCAACATTATTACTGCTAAAATTTAAAACACTGTTATAATATCACAATTTCTTTTTATTTTAACAGTGAATATAATATTAAATGTTGGCTACGTACTTGCATGTCGATGTATGGATGGTCCTTGAACAATCGACGTGCTTACATGTCACGATGTATGAATGTTGAGGAAGTGAGAACGTTTATCTGGAAAGAATAGTGTGGCTGTCCATTCATTCTGCCTACCCCTTCGGAAAGACGGCGCGATGGTTAGTTAGTTTTTTCTTATTTGTTTTTTTCCTGTGCTTAAAATACATACGATATTTTCATTAAATATATTAACCAATTTTTTGACGTCGCGTTTCGTTATCGAGACGTAGCTCTAAAAAAATCAAAGATGTCATTTTCTCTAGAGTAAATAATAACAGATGTAATTTTGTTTAATTCGCAGGGAGGCTGGGGCAAAGTTCGCACTCGCAGATCCAGGCCAAGCACAATTTAAGACGGGCGGTACATAAATCTCTTTCGATCTCTGCTGGGGGCCAGGGGTCGTGACGGGTGGTGGGGCAGAGTGGGGGCGGTTGTATCTTTCGCCAGGAAATGGGAAATAGAGTGCCGGTACTCTGCGGTAATGAGGCGTGATGATGCAAGCTATTTTTATACCTAGAAGGTCCTATTCGGGGTTTCTCTGAGGATAATACATCTTTAATAAAAGTTTTCAGCGTAAAAATTATATAATATAAAATTAAAAATGATAATGCATCTTCTTCTTTTTCAAGTGCCCTGTCGGATCCTCCTAACGTTGGCGATCACCTCGGCAAACTTGTCTCTGTACTGCGCCGCTCGGAACAGCTCCTCCACACATGCCGGTCTAATCCCTCATGTTTCGCAGCCAGGACATTTGTCTCCTTCCAGGCCCTCGGCGTCCCTCAATTTCCCCTCCAAAATATCAGTTGGAGAAGGTGGTACTTTTCCCCAAGCAGTTTCTGACCCAGATGTGAGATCTTTCGAACCTTGATAGTTGATAACAATTCCCTGTCAACTCTAGCCTCAGTTCTTTGGTATTGGTAGCCATGTCTGTCCAGGGAGCTCTGAGCATTCGGCGATGGAGCCACATTTCAAATGCTTCCAGTCTGTTCATTGAGTTAACTTTCCAGGTCCACGTTTCATATCCGCACAATAAAACATACCACACATAGCATTTGATCATTCTCTGGCGGAGTTTCAAGTTTACGTTATCATTGCAGAAAAGTGATTTCAATTTATTAAACGTAGCTCTTGCTGCCTCAATTCTGCATTTTATCTCTACATATGGGTCAAGAGATTGCGTTAGTATGCTGCCGAGGTATTCAAAATTTTCCACCCTTTCAACGTTACGGCCGTTCAAATGCAATACTGACCTACTGTAGTCAAGCCGTCAATGCATTCTTATAATGCAGTAGAAATTAGATCTCTTAGAAAAATGTGAAAAAAAAAATTGTGTATGATTGTATGTTTATCGGATCAGATCATAAAGTTAAAGCTGAAATAGCAGTGCATAATGGTGTTCTTGAACTGACCCTTGAGTAAGGAAGCGAAGCATGGAACTGGCAAAAAAAAGAATGAAAATAGAAAAAATGCAGTGGAATTAAGATTTCTTAGACGAATGTATCGATACTCTGTGTATGATAGAGTGTCGAATGAAATATAAGAAGTGAATGCGGTGCGAATGATAGTGTTATGAAGAAAATAATAAAATGATCGTTGAGATGGCTTGGACACATGGGGAAAATGAATGAAGAAATAATGGTGAAAAAATTATTTGTTAACTAGAAATAAAGAAAGACCGAGGAAATCGTGGCACGATCAAATAAATCAAATATAGAATGTCGGCCACGTGAGGAATTAGAGAAATCGACGTGCTTGCATGACACGATGTATGAATGTTGAGGAATCGAGAGAATTATGTCAGGAAAGAAAAGTGTGGCAGTCAATTCTTTCACCAGTTAGTTAGTTAGTGAATATTTAAAGAAATGTTTTTTGCTTCCTACTACTTTATGACTCAAATGACATTTTTCGCATTCTTAAAGCATTATCAATTGTCATATTTCGCCTTAGCAAGGCGAAACACGACATTCCCATAAAATATAATTAAACTTCTGGAAAGGTACGTTTTATCAGTTTTAATCATTTAATATGGAGTTTTACACCAATTGTCAAGAAAAAATAAATATAAAAAACCAATGAACTATTATTTTTTATTATTATTTTAATGCATATAGTATACTTATATATAACCAATACCATTTTTTCACAACTTAAATTAAAAAACGCGTCATATTTATTAAAAAAAAAATCACGTGAGTCCCTGTCAAGAAGTGAACGTACAAAGAAAAAACATATTTTTGAAGGCGAAATTCTATTACGTGGATGAAAATCTTTGGGAAGCTGTGAAGCAAAAGATTTCATCTCCTCCAGTCGTCTCACGCACTTTCTGCATCACTTATGGCCGATATTTTGATGGAACTCTCTCGACCTTGGTATTCGCTTTTAAAAGAATTTTCCCGACTGTGCCAAAGGGAGAAAATTATATGATTTATTTGCTAAGCGAGTTATTTCAGTTAAAAGCTTATTCAACGCGACGATTTAATAAAAAACATAAACATCAGAAGCATACTTTTATATATGATTTATACATCTTCTTCTTCTCCTTTTAGACCCTTGGTCTATTCCTACAGGGTATCCAGCGACAGATTTTTGATTTTGAAAATTTATATTAAAAAAAAAAAACATGTAGATCAAAAATATACTTTAATTTAAATAATGTCAAAATATTTTTATTGATAGGTTAAAATCGTTTAAAATTAATTTGTAATGATTTATTCTTCAAATAAAAAACAATTTCCAAAAAAACATTTTGGACTACTTATAGTATGGTACTTTTTAAAACAATCTCCAGGATGGAGATCAGATTTTCTGGAACAGGTCTCACAAAACCACACTGTTTCCCGTCTTCCCCCTGGTAGCTTTCTGTTACTGCACACAGTACAGTCTTTAGAACCTTTGTCCAGTTTCGCAATGAAGTGGGACTTGTACTCTAATCGCTCCTCTGCATGACGTATCACGCAAAGTTCCCTCCATTTTAGGCTATGTGAATTTTCAAGGATTATTTTATAGTAAAATTAAAACGGAAAACAGTCAAAGTCTTATTAAAGCGTGAAATTAAATGTTTTTTAACGAATAATCACAAGAAAGTCAAGTTTTGCGCGCGAAAATACACCGCGCGTGCAAGTCTTATCTTGTCGGCCGCCAGCCGACAACTGAGTTGTAGCGTATATATAGCGATGTCGGCTGGCATTCGACAAAGGAGTGGTAAGGGTTAAAGATCACATTTTCTAAATGTCGACCATTGTTTTTATGCACTCCTCCAACCGATTCTGCATATTTTCAAAAACACGCCTACACAGTAAGCTAAAATTTACGTTAATTGTCTTTTAACTGTGCGATACTGGCAGGCTGATTTTTGAAGACGTGATTCTTGAGATAGCTCCACAAAAAAAAGTCACATGGACTGAGATCGGGAGATCTTGATAGCCAGGAGATGTTGCCAAATGGTGGAATTTGTGCTGTTTCTTGCCCTCTGAGGGTGCGCTGTTTTCCAGCTGGGAGAGGGAGGTTGCCCCTCTGTGACGGGTCTCGTTCCTCTCCCTCTTGGCCATAATGATAATTTGTGCAGTGGTTTTTTTATTTTATTTAATATTATGAAATGCTTCCTAAATCTCGTCCTTTGTCCTACATGCCAAAAACTGTACTCCACGTTATTATTATTTTTTCTTCCCATCCCGCATTTGTCTCCTCTGCTTCTCCTGTTCTTCCCGCTCTATATTCCTGTGGTGTATCATTATTTTTATCTTTTATATAATGTTCCTAAAATGTTCATGTATTATATATTATGCTTATTTATTTATTCAATAAAGTACAGCGGAGCATAGAAGTGAGATTGAGTAGATTAAATGTGGTCTGGCACCCCCTTGTTGTTGCCGTATTTAAATGCAAGTCCTGGATGGACCGGGGACATGCCCAGGGAGTGTACGAGCGAGGCTGATAAAAGGGCGCCGCTACGCCCTATAACAGCCTCGGGTATGTGGCGGGAACTTCTATGTTCCTTTAAAAAAAAAAAAAGATGTTGCCAAATCTGGAAATCACTTTTCCTATGAATAATGCCCTAACTGCATTCATTGAAGGTCGAGCTGTGTGGGCAGTTGCACCATCTTGTTAAAACTACGTGTTTCGATTAAAGAAAGAGTCACCTTCAACGTGTTGTCTAAACAACGCGTTAATAATTTCACAGTATCTTTCAGAATTGACATTTACGGATGCGACTCGCTCGTTTTAAAAATAGAACAAAATATGACATGTTTATTAACGTTTCGTCAAAATTCGTTAAAAAGTCGATTTGATATCAGCGTTTTATTATGTGAGTAATAAACGAGTAAAACTAACTAACTAACCATCACGCCGTCTCCCCAAAAGGGTAGGCAGAAAGAATGGACTGTCACACTTTTACTGATGCGGCACTCCATCCTTCTCTTTTCGCCCCGCGGGAGACGCGGTGTGATGGGTTGCGAACCTCATCGCCACCAATAGGTATCTCCCGCGCACACTTCGATCATCCAACACCCACAAAATAAATCTAAAACAAATAATATAAAATACAATGATATAAAATAAAATAACAAAATAAAAATAATTTAACACAAAATGATCTTTTTAGATGGTGCACATATTGTTTATTTAATTTATGTTCCACGAATCCACCGTTTTTTAATTTAGCACATAATGTAATAACATATAATGTTTTTTTTCGATGTTGCACATGTTGACATGGACGATTCGGACTTTTGTGTTTATTTAATTTATGTTACAGGTATCCACCGTTTTTTTTAAATTAGCTGTAATTAGGCACTTAACCAGCAAGAACTTTCAAATAATATTGAAGAAATTATTCAAATTGTCATTGGAACAAATGAAAAATATATTTTTACACCTGTCAAAATTCTTTATAAAAACGAAAAAACTAATATAATTTAACAGCAAAACTGCGAAAGTAAATAATAAATAAACGAGTATGTTTTTTTATTATTTATTTTTGCAAAATGCGAAATCCACAACGTGGAAAAGAATAAAATAAAAAACAGAATCGAAGCAATTAAAAAATGGAATTCAATTTAAAAGCGGAAATAGGAACACTCTTATTTACAATTTTGTCAGTACGTATTTTTGGTTGAGATACGAATGGTTCATTTTTAAATTTGAATTTCGAATAGAAGAGATTCAATCACGTGTCAAAAGCATATCAATTGTAATAAAATGTATTTAACTTCTTATACACATAAAAATATGAGTGATAAGATATTTAAATACATTTTAATAATTTGATTATCAAAAATAACTTGATAATGATAATGATAATTCATCATGTATGGAAGTGGATCATGGATATGGCAGAACAAGGATGAAATTAGAATAGACATAATACAGCTTCAAAGAGATGGGCATCCCACAACCCATTTCTTTAAATTAATCAGGGGATATTTCGAGAACTCGGCCGTGCTAGAGGGTGTTGGTCCTTTTGTCCCTGATAGATATCTCCGACAGCGACAGCACAGATTGTTTTACCAACCGGCCACCAGAACCAATCTGTCTCTGGTGACACCGGTGAGAAGAGCAATTAGTCTGCTGAACGCGGTCTCCTCGGAGATCGACGTCTTTCATATTAGTGAAGGTACGTTCAGGAGACAAATACTCTTGACTTTAGAAAGTATCTTGTCTTCCTAATGTCGAACCATCTCTAATGCGTTCCTGGTACTTTGTTGTATTTTTATAATATTTTACCTGTTGTAATAAAATGTATTTCATAGATGCCTTAACATTTTCCTGTTTGCAATGTCTTTTGAGTTAATAAACTGATTTGATTTGATCATAGAAATGATATCTCTTAGATCAGTGTTTCTTAACCTTTTAAGTGAGCCGCACCCCTTTGAATCTGAAAATAGGTCTCCGCACTCCATTGAAAACTGTGTTTCGATTTTTTAATTTAGAAAAATTATTAGTTTAGAAAAATTATTTAATACACGTATTTTTTAAACTATATTCTTAGTTTTGGCATATTTGTATTTTTTTTGTTGTTGCGATAAACCCTAATTTTTTATTTAACTTCAATATCCCAATAACGCGGTATTCTAATAACACGGTCCCGACACTCGGGTCATTCGGGAGACAACTATTGTTTTCAAATATTTTAGTATCAACAATTTAATAACTGATATTTAATAAATTATATTGTTTGGAGTTTCTCCCATGTTACGGTCTTCCAAAATGAAAATGCACCATCGACTGGATCTCGATGATTTATTATATAAATATACAATATGTGTGTTACAAGCTTCGTTTCCAAAATTAATGTGTGTGAGAAATACAGCAAATGCCCTATTTATAAGCAGGAGTTATCTAGGAACATTAAGATAATATCCTGGACTTTGCTGCATTCAAAGTGCATAAGTTCCGTTGAGCTTTCAAAGTCCATATTCACAGCATGTTAATATAGTATTCTTTTTCAATAGATTAGGGGAGACAGGAAGTCCACACCAGATATAGATTTGCTTGATTATAATTTTGTGGCTGAAGTCTGGTAGGTACATAACACCCACACCCCCAAAAATATGTTTTCTCCCGCACCCCAGGTTAAGAACCACTGTCTTAGACGAACGTGTGAAAAAACTGTGTATGATAGAAAGAAAATATAAGAGGTGAACGCAGTGCTAAAGTGTTATAAACAAAACAATGAAAAGATCATTTAAAAATTTGGACACAAGGATAGAATGAATCAAGAAATAATAATAAATAATGTTAACAACGTGAACGGAACCAGAAATAGCGGAAGACCAAGGAAAACGTGGCGCTATCAAATCATTCAAATATTAAATGTCCTTATGATAAACTTTACATTTTATATTGTTTCTTGAACAATGATGTAAAACTCCAAATCAAATAAATAATACAAATGAAAACGTCTGTTTTCTAGAGTGGGAATGACATGTTTCATCTATTTAAGGTAATATCAAATGACATAAAGGTATTAATTGACAATATAATAATACCATTGAAATTCTGTATCATAAGGTTTAACTAACTAACCATCACGCCGTCTCCCCGAAAGGGTAGGCGGAACGAATGGACTGCCACACATTTTTTCCTGACATATTTTTATGACATTAGACTCTTCACGTGGCCGACATTCAATATTTGATTTATTTGATCGTTCCATTTACATCGTTAAAATATTTTTTTTTTACCATTTTTTCTTCATTCATTCTTTACACGTGTCCAAACCATCTTAATGATCCTTTCATTATGTTGATCAGAACACCATCATTCGCACCGCATTCACTTCTTCTGTTTTAATTTGACACTCTATCATACATAGAGTATTCATACATTCGTCTAAGAGATTTCATTTCTACTGCATTTATTCTACTTTCATCCTTCTTTTTCATACAATTAGCCATACAGGCCAAATCATACAATTAGGACTAAAAAATTTCGAGAAAGAAGCCGACCGAAGAATTCAGTTGGGTTGGGCGGCCTTTGGGAAATTACGTCATGTTCTCACTTCCAAAGTACCACAATGCCTCAAGACTAAAGTCTTCAACCAGTGCGTCTTGCTAGTCATCACGTACGGAGCCGAGACGTGGACATTAACAAAAGGTCTAGTGTACAGATTCAAGGTCACCCAGCGCGCCATGGAAAGAGCCATGCTTGGAATAACCTTGAGGGACAGATTTAGAAACGAATTTATTCGACAACAAACCAAGGTGACTGAGGTGGTTCTACGGATAGGCGGGCTGAAGTGGCAGTGGGCTGGCCATATCTGTCGGAGAACCAACAGCCGGTGGGGAAGACGGGTTCTGGAGTGGAGACCACGTACAGGATTCCGTAGAGTTGGACGTCCCCCTGCCCGCTGGACCGACGATCTGAAGAGGATTGCTGGACATGGATGGATGGGAGCGGTAATGGATAGGGGGCGGTGGTGTGCTTTGGGAGAGGCCTACATTCAGCAGTGGATGACAGACGGCTGATGATGATGATCTTTCTTTTTCCAGTTCCTTGTTTCGCTTCCATACATAAGGAAATTCTGTATCTTTAGGATTAATATATCCTTATAAAAGCACAATAAGTAAAGTCTACGCGTATCATTACAATATTGTATCATATTGTTAATAAATATAACATTTTCAAAGAGAAAATTTTCGAGGAAATGATGTAAAGCAGAGGATCAGATATCTGGTACTCAGAATGTAATGCTTCTACTATGAATTATGCGGTATATTCAAGGTTTGATTTCATTCTAAGCACGATATATTCATCATTATCGTTATACGTATTCGATAAATAATCTTACTTATATAAATGCTTACATGTAGAGATGTTTGATTCAAATATAATTGCCTCTGTAAACACTTATGTATTGATTATCAAATATATTAACCGATACAGAGAAACCAATAAAAATAACAAGAATAAATCCTATTCATAGACATCTATAAATTATTTTACGTACACGTGCCGAACATGTTTCATACACTTAACATATTAAGTGTTCTTGTTCTCTGTAAAATGATATTTTAATGATTAATATGAAATACTACATTAAATGGTACATCACAAATTAAATGCTTCATTCGAAAGTATAAGGTGTTTTTTAGAGGTATAGGTACAATATATATACCATATATACAATCGTGAAATCAAATTTTCGACAATTGTCGTCTTTGTGGATGCGTATTATCCACTAGAGTGAACGTGGTGCGAAAACAATCCATGGTCTTTCGAATAACTTGCTCGGATGGACGATTATGTCGACCGTAAAATGGACGTAGTGCACGATAAGTTTGGCGAACTAAACCATGATCTTCAAAATAAATTTGCACAATTTGTAAACGCTATTCTGACGTCAGTCTATTTATGGTGAAATGGCAAAATGTATTGACTACAAATCAACTGTCAACTGTCAAATTGACAATCTGTAGAAACAATGCTGCAAGTTTAAAAACCAAACCTTTAAAAAAACACTCTATATATACCCATCTGGATATAAATCAAATCAGTTTATCTCATCAATAGACATTACATTTCATTACAAAATTAAGGTTTAAGGCATCTATTGAGAACAGGAAAATTAACATATTGTATATAGTATACTACCAGAAACGCATGAGAGATGGTTCGACATTAGGAAGACAAGATACTCTTCAAAATCAAGATTGTTAATCGGCATATAAATGGAATCGCGAGAAGTTTATCACCTTCGCAATATCATCAATGAAGATGGCGAATAGGAGTGGGCCTAGGTTTGAACCTTGTGGCACCCCAGAATTTACAAGAAAAGGTTCCAATTGAAAAATTCCGTATGAGACGAATTGTTTTGTTTGCGAAGGTGATAAACTTCTCGCGAATTGTTTTATTTGCTGATGATCTGACATTATTTCTAGAAATTAACTATCTTGTTTTTTTTTATAAGGATTAATTGTATCTCAATAGAGACGAAGATGTAAATTGTTTTCTGGGAACAGAATATGGTGGCCGAGGCGCTTACAGGACTTATGACCTGTCATTGGTTGAGTTGAGCGTTCGCTTTATGTTTTAACAATATTCCCCATTCCGCCCATCTTACGAACACCACGTCTGACAAATTTTGGAAGATGTATATATGCTAGAATGCTGCATTTATCTTCACATTTTTTTTACTTCACTCTACACTAGCGTCACGGGTATAATCATTAGATTTTTATTAAAATACTAGCTTTTGTTTTCTACACTAATGTCATACAACAATAATCAGAAAAAAAATCAATATATAATCAAGAAACGCTCTCGGGCAAACGTATTGTGTGCATTCCAAATTACTTCCGGAGAAAATCGAAGTATTTCTCTCTCGCTCTCTTTTGTTCAAAATATTCTCGTATTTATTCTTGATGACATTATGATTTTTAATTTAATATGGAGTTTTTCCTATTTTATCAAGAAATATTAAGCATATATCGTAAAATATATAAACTAAACAACGAACAAATCCTTGGTTGTTTTCTAGGTTTAAGTTTTAAAATGGTTTGAGATTTGTTTTTTCTGTGCTACAGATTACAGCGCTGATTTAGTAGACTTGGAAAGTGTGTTTGAGTAAGCGGGGAAGGGCAGGGGTGGAGCAAAAAGGGACGGAAGTGTTTAGAAAATATCCGTTCTTGCAAGAGAATTATGTCCTAGCTCGTAAGTTGAGTAATTCCTTTTTATTATTATGTGTATTTTCACACCTTTTTACGAGGTATTAACTTGATTTGTGGACCAAAAAACTGTTCGAATTTATGTTTTGTTCCAAAGCCCAAAGGAATCATATTCAATAGTAAATATCATGGGTAATATTTATGTGTTATTTTTCTTTTTTTATAACAATGTTTAATGGAATGAAATGGCCGCTTATGCGTGTTGGATTTTTTTTATTCTACTTGGTCGCTAGTCTTGAAGTTCAGTTACGCAGGACGCGTAGGCGCATCATCGAAATAATGGCTATGAGCGAGGCATACGTCCGGATGATGTTCTTTTACCCAAGGGACTAATATAATTTTAAAGTTATTTTGTTTCGTTGCTGAAAAACTAATTGTCCGATTATCATTATATTGTATTTATGCGCATTTACATTTCTGACCCGTAAGGCGATCTCTGTGATTGATCACCTTCCTTATTCACCAGATTTAGCCCCTGGCGACTTCTTTTTGTTTCCGATATGTATAAAGGTAGGTACGAATAATCGTGAAACGACAAAGCAGCTGAACAGTATGACTCTTGAAGACTTCCAGGAGTGTTTTGAACAATGGAAACGGAGGTGGGACAAATTGAGAACTTTTTGAAGGGAATAAGATTGATCTACCCTAAATTTTGGAAAAAAAAAATAATAATCAGTAAGTGTATTTATTGGACAGACCTCGTATAGAAACTGAAGACCTTCGTGGCAGAGTGCCACTGGCACACCGAAGGTCCCGGACTGAATTTTCGGAGATGGCAGTGTAAATCTCACACTATTTTTGGTCTGGTGTCACGTGATAATAAAATGGTGAGAGATTAACTACCTATTACATGTCATAGCAATCAATATGATAGCTTTATTCTTTACTTCGATTTGGCTCGCGCTGTAAAGAGCAATTCAACAAAATAATAATAATATTTTTAATATAATCAAATGATTTTACTGAAATCTCTTGATGGAAGTTAATTTAAAATGATAATTAAATAACACGATGTTTTTTAAATCATTCCATTTTTGTCTTTATTTTCACAGCGACCGGCTTAGCCATCGACAGACCAGTCTTTGGATGCCAGC
>JAHDVF020000191.1:0-15887 GCA_022606425.2 Lepidostoma basale
AGAAGGATGAAAGTAAATAAATATATGCAGTAGAAATGAGATCTCTTAGACGAATGTGTGGATACTCTGTGTATGATAGAGTGTCGAATGGAAATATAAGAAGTGAATGCGGTGCGAATGATGGTGTTATGAACAAGATAATGAAAGGATCATTAAGATGGTTTGGACACATGGAAAGAATATATGAAGAAGGAATGTTAAATTTTTTTTACATATTAACGATGTAAATGGAATCAGAAAAAGAGGAAGACCGAGGAAAACGTGACACGATAAAATAAATCAAACATTGAACGTCGGACACGTGAGGAGTCAGAAAATTCGACGCGCGTGCATGGCAAGATGTATGCGTGTTGAGGAAGCGAGAGAAATATGTCAGGAAAGAAAAGTGTGCCAGTTCATTCTTTCTGCCTACCCCTTCTAGGAGACTGCGTGATGGTTAATTAGTTAGTAATTTTTTGTTTTTTGTACTTCTTCATCTACTTCTTAAGCCGCCTACTCCTGGACGTAGGCTTCCTCTCGTATTTTGCACAGCTTTCTATCCTGAGCAATCTGTATCCAGGCACTTCCCGTACTCTCCCGGATATTGTCACGCCAACGCTACTGTAGGCACCCAGCTCCACGCTTTGCCGTTCTCAGACACCAGCACACCAGTCGCCTTGTCCATTTTTCATCAGGGAAACAAGCGACGTGTCCCGCCCAACACCACTTAAGGGTTGCGGTCAACTCGACGACGTCGGAAACTTTGGTCCAAACTCGTTTGTCCCCATTCTTGACTATTTTTGATTTAAAACACTTAATTTTAAATAAATCATACCGAAAATGTATTAATATCCAGTAAATCAACGAAATGGTATTACAAAAACCTTTTTTCGCTCTAAAAAATACACATTTTAGTAAAGCACAACATTATTCCGATTTTATTTTTATTTTTTTTTATTATTATTATTTTTTTTTATGTACACAACAGGTCGTTTGGACCCAATTACTGTATACAATTTTTATTTTTAGCTATTATATTGATTCTCGTGACATGCGATAGGTAGCCAATCTATCGCCATTTTATTGTCACGTGAATTCTACACCATACCAAAGACAGTGTGACAATCACACTGCCATCGCCGGGAATCGAACCCAGGACCTTCGGCATGGAAGTCAGAGCTCGTAACCACTCTGCCACGAAGGTCGTCAGTCATTTTCAAACTACAGTGGAACCTGGATAATTGGCATTTTAAGGGACCTTGTCTATGATGGTCAATTAACCAGGTTTTCCAATTATCCAGTTTTTCATGTATCGATATCCAGATTTTGTTTTGTTTTTTAACCAGGTTTTGTAACCACATAATGATTTAATTGAATTCCTATACCATTTCTATGAATAAGTAACTGGATTTAACCGAAGAGTGGGAATCTATAAGATAGTTAGCTTATTCAGAGAATTCATTTGTTTTTAAGCATTTGAGATGCTCTTTTAATCTTTTTTTTAGTTGGTCTTTATGTTCCTAATAGACATCCTTGACAGCGTGTAATGGGTTTCTCCCTACCTCGGCTAGCGCAGAGAGCGGGCCCTTAGATCTCCGGTTTTCTCGTGAGATACTTTCCGGCTTGTCATTCGAATAGGGAAAGGTGTAAATAAATACATATGACGGAATACATGAGGGTTTATTATAACACAAAAAAATAGTTACAATAGTTATCTAGGGGCTAGAGATGTCGTACATATAAAAAAAAAGAGGCACATGGTGAAATAATGAAGAGGCTGTTTGCGGCGAGTCCTCGACGGCGTGCTCGTCAGGACATCGACCGGCGACGTCGTCCGTAGACGTTATCAGCGACGCTGACCAGAAGATGGTGGGTCAGCAATCAAAATGTAGAGCGTCACCTGGCAGACACGAGGTTCCCTAACCTGTTGGTGCTGTCTGAAGCGGCGTGAAGTGGTCCTCGCAGTTCCGCATGGTGGTGAGGTCAACCACGTTGTCGGGGCATGATGTGCGACAACACGTGGGTGGCAATTTCGGGAGCAGAGGATGGCTCGGACCGTGGCGGAGGGAATCAACCGCAGCAAGGTCGGGCTTGACAAACGGCCTGGGAGCGGATATGCACTTTTGGCATCGCCATAGTGCAGGACAAGTTGGCAGAAAACCTGAAATAATGCCACAGATTTTATGGACACGATGGCAAGTACCGCAAATACCTTGCTCGAAGTTATTCCATGGCGGATGAGGCTAGATGAAAGCGGATTATCCCATCGGGAAAATCGCGGGTCGAAACGGCGATCCTCCAATCGATGCCGCGAAGTTGACAGCTCCAAGCGAAGTCGGGCCGAATCGGCTGCGCAGAATGGGTTGCGCAGAAGGGGCTGAGAGAACTGCAGAGGGCGCACACATCGGGGTGAATTTAGCGCCAAATCCGAGACGCGCGCGGGAACAAGAGTTTAAAGTAGCACTCAGGTGGTAAAAACGGGAACTAGGGGTTTGAATGGGGTCTAGAGCTAAACACTGAATATTAAGATAACCGAAAATAAATAAGAAATAGTAACTTACGTTACACTCGCTCTTATGTGGAATAAAAAATAATAATAAAAAAAAAGCTCCTTCAGTGAATGGCATACAAAAGTTACACGTGGATTAAATCCTAGAAGGTGACAGTTTGGACAATTGAGAAATACAAAGACAGTTTATTTCAAAGTACAAATTAGATTCACAAGTTTAAAAAATGTATCATTATACACATGGGAGAGGTTTATATCCTAAAAGGTAGCAGTTAGTTTGACATATTACAAATTGTTAAGTTTAGTTTAAAAATACAAACTATAGTCACAAGTTCAGAAAATTAAGGATCATTAAACACAATAAAAAACAGGTTTAAATCCTAGGTTACAGTTAGTTAAACATTTTACAAACAAAATTTATTTAAAAAAAAAACAAATCATAGTTTAATTCTGAATATTAATGATCATTAAACACAGAGAAAGCAGGTTTAAGTCTTAGGTTAGCAGTTAGTTTGACATATTACAAATTGTTAAGTTTAAAAAAAAATACAAATTATAGTTCAGGTAAAAACACAAACACAGTTAAGTTATAAATACAAAAATTATCATTGTTTTAAAGTTTCCACAGCACAAAAGAGACAATTGTTTTTTTTTCCTTTGCAGGTAAATAGCACTCACTGATTCTAAAAGGAGAAGGGGTTAGGGTCTTGAGGTAAATTATTGTTGGACATCTCTAGCCTAGATGATAGATTATAAAGAAAACAGTTACAACAATATTATGTGTTCAGTCACCAGTAAAAACAAAAATTTAAATTACATACAGCAGAGGCATGTCCGTTTACATATTATGAGGCTGTATACCTATAGTGTTGCTTTGTATTAGGGTCTAGCTCCCTTTCGCCTCGGATAATAAGGCACATCTACATATTCTAAGGCTGTATACCTATAGCGTTGCTTTTTATTAGGGTCTGGCTCCCTTTCGCCTCGGAAAATAAGGCACATCTACATATTCTAAGGCTGTATACCTATAGCGTTCTGACTCCTTCTATTCTCAACAAAAACAAACTCTACAGGTGACTGAAACAACATATACATCTACAACATTTTAAAACATATAATGGACGTTATTGTTCAGGTGAATCGGAGAAGTGAACTCAATCGCAAAAGTGATTACCAATCCAATATGCAACACCTTTAACTGACTCACGACCCAAAACACACATGAACATATATAATAATAAATAAGAAGTAAAAAACAAACAAGTTTATAAAGAAATTGGTGTTACAATAGTTATAAATTTAGACAATTTGCACATACAAAAATTATATGTCAATAAAATTTCTGTTCAGGTGAGATGGAAAAGTTCATAATATTATAAGTGATGGACAATCTTGTATTCCACACAAATAAAAGAAGTTTTTAAACCATCCAGAACACACAAGAACATGGAACACTCAAGTAGGAAGGGAAAATATAACCAAACCATACTACAAATGCATCTGTAGGTCTACCAAGTGTCTCTAGCGTTCGGGAAATTTACAATTATTCATGCATTCGATGGATACAGGCATCTTCTCTTAGAGCGCTCCTAACACAACTAGATCAAGTGGTGAATGGGGGCAGTTTATTCTTCATCAGGCGCTTATTCATACATACCATAACACAATAGACACTACAAACGCAAGTAAGATAGAAATTGGCACAAGGAAGGGGGCAATCATAGTGGGGATAGGATGCATAATGAGGAAGGAAACAAGGTTAGATTGAAGGACACTACTGCTATGGGGGAAAGTATGCTAGGAATAGCAGTAATGGCTAGGGTCCCGGGGTCGCTTACCCGTCCTCGCGAAATGATGGAAATTATGCGAGTCCCTTGAGAACAAAAATACATATTAAGACAAAGGTTTGAGTCATAGGTTAATATATTTGGGCGCCACTAAGTTTTAAGTTTAACTTAGAAACTATTCCTGTTTGACTAAGTCCTTGATGTGAAATGTACCGATACTTTTTCCAGCCATATCAGACAGTTCATATATGGTATCTGAAATTCTTTTGAGTATCCTGCACTTGATAAATCTGGGACACAGTTTGGCAGATATGTACCTTGAAGCGTCAGATTGTAGGAAGGCACGGCGCCAGACCAGTTGTCCGACATGCAAGGTACAAGATTTACGCCTTAGATTATACCGAGTAGCGTTCCGTTGGAAGGCTTGGAGTAGTGCGGAAGAAACTTCTTCATAGACATTTTCCATTCTAAGTAGGCCAGATGCGTAGTCCGAGGTGATGTCAGATGGATTATGGGAGTTTGATTCACGAACAAATTTATTGTGAAATGAACCGTGGGGAGCAGTTTCAAAGCCGTGCAAAAGAAAGAACGGGGTATATCCTGTAGCAATACTGACAGTATTATTTAAGCAAGATGAGATCTGTGGAAGCTTTGAACACCAAGTCCGTTGATTATTCCCTACCAGAATTGCCAGTGCGGTAATGATGTTTGCATTATGACGTTCGCTTACATTGTTCTGAGGATGATAGCGGGCGTTGTAGTACAAGTCTTGTATTCCATAGGTTTCAGTGAACTTACGGAACTCCTTGGAGACAAATTGACTTCCGTTGTCGATAATAAGCGTACGGGGAACAGAGTAAGGCAGAAATATTTTCTCCTCGAGTAATTTAATTACAGTTTTGGAGTTGGCTGTCCTAAGGGGAAACGCCCAAACAAATTTTGAAAAGTTGTCTACTACTGTCAGAATGTGACAGAAGCGATGATTGGACATCGGGAGTGGCCCTACGAGGTCTGCAGACAAGGAGACGAGGGGTTTAGAAAGGCGTTTAGGCACCGTCATTAAACCTAAAGGGGACTGCGTGCTATGCTTATAGGCCTTGCAGGTGTCGCAAGTTTTATGAATTGTTTGATAGTGCGACGCATATTGCTCCAATAAAATGTTTGCGAGAGGGTTCTAAATGTTTTTTCAATCCCGGGATGACAGAAGTTGTTATGAAAGTCAGATATAACATGGGGGATTTCATTAGCGGGTACAACAACCTTCCAGAGGTAGCTGCTGGAGTCAGGGCGCGAGGAGTTTCCTGATTTCGAATAACGGTACAGGTGTTTGTTATTGATAAGATAGTTGGCTGTCGACTGCGGGTTATCCTTACATGCCGAATATAGATTTAGATAGGTTTGATCAGTCACGTTAGTGAAGGGCGGAGGGAAGGTCAGGGAGGACACTTCGATGCGACTTAGGGCATCAGCTAAATTGTTTTCGCAACCTTTTTTATATACAAAATCGAAACTATATTGTGATAGACGGCAAGCCCATCTGGCGAGTCTGCCTCCTGGCGATGACAGATTGTTCAAATATTTGAGACAGCCATGATCACTTTGGACCGTAAAGTGTGTGCCATCCAGGTAACTCCTGAAATGATGTACCGAATCCACAATATACAATAGTTCGCGTTCAGTGGTAGAATAGGAACGTTCAGGAGCAGTCAGTTTTCGGGAAAAATACGCTATAGCATGCTCGGAACCGTCAGGCATTTTTGGGCAAGGAAGCTACCAATACTAATACCACTGGCATCACAAGTAAGAATGTAGGGTACAGAATAATCAGGGGGTTTCAACACAGGGGCGGTAGTCATAATATTTTTTAGGGCAACAAATGATTGTTCAGCCTCTTCGTTCCATTGGAAGGAAGTGCCTTTAAGCTTTATACTTGTTAAACGGCATAAAGGGGCAGCAATTTCGGCAAAATGTGCAATGAATTTACGATAGTAACTGGCACAGCCTAAGAAGGATTTAACTTCTTTGGTAGATGTGGGACGGGGGAAATCAATCATTACCTTAATCTTATCTGGGTCAGTTCTTATTCCTTCACGATCAATCACATGGCCTAAGTACTTCAGTGAAGATTTGCAGAATTCTGATTTGCCTAGACGAATAGTGAGGTTGGCCTCGCGCAGACGTTCGTAAACCAGGGCGAGTGTGCTGACGTGAGATTCAAAATCTGGACTGCAAATAAGAATGTCATCAAGATAACAAAAAACATGGTCACCGAGATCACAAAACAGAGCATCCATCAACCTTTGCAACTGGCTCGGTATATTGGCGATCCCGAATGGAGTAACTTTGAAACAAAACTGACCCCTACCCTCAATAAAGAATGCGGTTTTAATCATTGATTCTCTAGTCAGGGGCATCTGCCAGAACCCCATGCTTAAATCAAGGGCAGTAAGGTATTTAGTGTCACGCAGGTTGCTTAGAATTCGGTCAATGTTCGGTAAGCGATAACAGTCGGCTTTGGTAATCGAATTTAGTTTTCGCGGATCCAGAACGAATCGTGCAGAACCATCCTTTTTGGGGACAATAAATACATTATTTAGCCACGGGCTCTTGCAGGGTTCAACTACGTCCAGCGAGATCATTCTCTCTAGTTCCTCTATTAATTGTTGGCGGCGAACATGGGATTGGGGGAATGTTTTCTGTTTAACCGGCGGATGGTTACCCGTGTCGATCTCGTGATTAACAAGGTGGGTCCTGCCCAGACCTATCTTTTCGAAAGAAATTTGTTCGAACAAGTTTTTAATTCGGTCCAAGTCCTTGGACTGAGCAGGATTCAATTCTTCGGCAGGGACGAGACAAGATGGCGAGGGATTCACTGAGTACACGGGTTGAGTATTTGACTGTTTGGCTGGTTTGTTATCCAGATGTCCAGGAAATAGCCTGGGAGTGAGTCCAGATGATTCAAGAAAAGGGACTCCAAGGATGAAACAGTCGTTTAGGGAAGGGACTAGGACGAATGATACCCAGGTGGTGGTATTGTCATAACGAATGGGCAAGGTAACGGTTCCGATACTACGGTGGGAGGTATTATCGACCGTGTGAATTGAACAATTACCAGGGGTGATTTTATAATTGAGATTAATAAAGGATTGGTACAGATTTCCGCCTAAGATGTTGATGGCTGCACCGGAATCAAGCAGACCGCGAAAGGGGACACTGTGGATTTTAAAATTCAAGTATGGGCGATTGTCACGGGCATTTGTAATTTTTACCGCATGGAGATACCAGGTTTCGTGGAATAATTTTACAGAAGCCAGCCAGTCTAACCACTCCGCTGAGCGCGGGATTACGGGAGACTGGCTAGCTGCTAGTTTTTTGTTGCGAAAAAACTGGGGGGTGGTCTAGAGGTGTCAGGAAGGTTTTTTTTTCTGCAATTCTTGGCGATATGGCCCAGGTTTTTGCAGGAGAAACATCTTAGGGGGCTCTTGGGAGGCACACGAACGGCAGCTAGGGATTTCTGGACGTAGGGGTCGGATTTAGGTTCAGAGCGGCTGGGGTGGTCCGACGCACCAATCAATCTTTCGTAGGTCTGGCATGCTCTCTCCAGCTCCACGACGGAGGAGAAGTTGGCTGAAATTATTACGGGGGCTAATTTGGGCGAAAGTCCCTTCCTTAATACCTTGAGGATCTCCTGGTCAGAGAGACCGTCCTCCCCAATGGTATTATTGGTGCTCACTACCCGGGCGAAGTAGTCTGCCGCTAATTCATTTTGAGACTGGCGCGAGGACCATATCTCCAGCTTCTTTGCGATGACATAATCGTCATCCTCGAAACGCTGCAGGAACTGTGACTTAAGGAGCAACCAGTCACTGGAGGTCGTACAATACGCTCTATAGTGTGTCAGAGCGCGGCCTTTGAGGAATTCGGGAAGTACAGATGGCAACAATTGGGAGTCGAAGCGTCTAGATTTGGCGATTTCTTCTAGACGGGTGAAAAATTCGCGCACATCTTCCGCGCCGGTGAAATGTTGCACAGGCCACGATGCGAAATCAACATTCAAGGGCTGAAGCTCTACAGGGGGTCGTGTTAGAGAAACCGATGAAGAGGACACGATTGAAAGGGGGGCGGAGGTCGGCAGGTCAGCGACGGTGGGGGGTATGGTGAGTGGAACGACATCACTCGTCCGTGAGTTGAATTCCTCAGCCTGAACACGGACTTCCACGAGGGTATTCTTTGGCAATATTCCGCGATCCTTCAACGCCTTGCAAAGGGTTTTGAAATGGGCCCCGGGAACATTTACTATTTGTTCCATTATAAACAATTAATTACAAACTACCAATTCGACAATAAACAGTTAACAATCAATATACGACATATGTTTAGCCCACACAAGTCCTTCATCGAATGACAACGCCAGAACGCCACACGTTTGGGCGCCAGTGTAATGGGTTTCTCCCTACCTCGGCTAGCGCAGAGAGCGGGCCCTTAGATCTCCGGTTTTCTCGTGAGATACTTTCCGGCTTGTCATTCGAATAGGGAAAGGTGTAAATAAATACATATGACGGAATACATGAGGGTTTATTATAACACAAAAAAATAGTTACAATAGTTATCTAGGGGCTAGAGATGTCGTACATATAAAAAAAAGAGGCACATGGTGAAATAATGAAGAGGCTGTTTGCGGCGATTCCTCGACGGCGTGCTCGTCAGGACATCGACCGGCGACGTCGTCCGTAGACGTTATCAGCGACGCTGACCAGAAGATGGTGGGTCAACAATCAATATGTAGAGCGTCACCTGGCAGACACGAGGTTCCCTAACCTGTGGGTGCTGTCTGAAGCGGCGTGAAGTGGTCCTCGCAGTTCCGCATGGTGGTGAGGTCAACCACGTTGTCGGGGCATGATGTGCGACAACACGTGGGCGGCAATTTCGGGAGCAGAGGATGGCTCGGACCGTGGCGGAGGGAATCAACCGCAGCAAGGTCGGGCTTGACAAACGGCCTGGGAGCGGATATGCACTTTTGGCATCGCCATAGTGCCGGACAAGTTGGCGGAAAACCTGAAATAATGCCACAGATTTTATGGGCACGATGGCAAGTACCGCAAATACCTTGCTCGAAGTTATTCCATGGCGGATGAGGCTAGATGGAAACGGATTATCCCATCGGGAAAATCGCGGGTCGAAACGGCGATCCTCCAATCGATGCCGCGAAGTTGACAGCTCAAAACGAAGTGAAGTCGGGGCGAATGGGCTGCGCAGAATGGGTTGCGCAGAAGGGACTGAGAGTGAACTGCAGAGGGCGCACACATCGGGGTGAATTTAGCGCCAAATCCGAGAAGCGCGCGGGAACAAGAGTTTAAAGTAGCACTCTGGTGGTAAAAACGGGAACTAGGGGTTTGAATGGGGTCTAGAGCTAAACACTGAATATTAAGATAACCGAAAATAAATAAGAAATAGTAACTTACGTTACAAGCGACAGCATTGATTGTTTTAGATACCTATCAGCCGCCAGAATTAACTTGCCTCTGGTGATACCGGCAATCAGTCTGCTGAACACGATCCCCTTGAAAATCGACGTTTTTGATCCTAGTGAAAGTATGTTCAGAAGACAAATACTCTAACTTGAGAGAGTATAATGGATTTCTAAAGTCAAACCATCTCTCACGAGTTCCTGGTATTATATATTATGTTTTACTCGTTCTAAATTAAACGTTAATTTTGTTTTCAATATCTTCAGAGAAAATAAACTGATTTGATTTGATTTGAAATATTGATTTTCGTGACACTATGCGTATATGACGTTTTTTTTAAATATAAAACGCGGAACAATAGTCACATTGTAGTTTATATATGATAGAGTGTCATTTCCAAGATAACCAAACCGCAGATCTAAAAATAAAAATTGGACTAAGCTGGGCAGCTTTTGGAAACATGGGTTACATCCTTAAAAACCGGAAATTACCGATCAATATGAAAAGAAAATTCTATGAAGCCTGCGTTCTGCCAGTTGATACTTATGGTCTTGAAACTGTAACATTGTCCAAACAAAGTGCCAAGAAACTTCGAGTAACCCAAAGAGCCATGGAAAGAGCCATGTTAGGAATAAGCCTAAGGGACAGAGTCAGAAACGATACGGTGAGAGAAAAAACAAAGGTTCCATAATCAACCGGGTGGCGACTCTAAAATGGCAAGGGGCAGGTCACGTAGCCAGAAGCTCAGATGAAAAATGGACAAGAAAACTGCTGACTTGGAGACCGTGGACGTGCAGGGCGACCGCAACTACGGTGAAAGGATGATCTGAACAGACACGTCGGAATAACCTGGATGCAGTCTGCACACGACAGAGTGACATGGAAGCGAATGACGGAGGCCTTTGTCCAGGAGTGGACGGGAATAGGCTGAGGAAGAAGAAGAAGAAGAAGAGTGTCGTAAAGGGTCCTCCTTATTTTACGTAATAAGTAAAAAATCTCCTCGAATATTGTTCGTATAGAAAGCTGGTTTCAAATCGGGTGGAGGTTTTTTTTTTTAAACGGGTTGATTTTTTTTAGTGTGATATCATATTGTTAAGTTTTGGTTTTAAGCAAACAACAAATGCTCCTTTCTGTCCCATATAACCATTAATCAGTATCTAACATCTACGGGCTTAGACACAAAGCACTCGAAATTAAGATTCATCTTGGTTTTATGAATAATGTACCCAGTATGACCGCCTCCCCGACACGGGTCTAGTCGACATTAAATTATTGAAACATTAACAAACTTTATTGCTTAGCCTGAGAATACTCAAGCCTTTGTTCCTCTTGATAACTCACAGACTAACTTGTAGCTGAATTTGCTTCTGTTAAACTAAACAGATAACGATGTTGCCATCAAAATAAATAATTTATTGAATAAGTACCTGTTTCATGGAGATATCATTATTGAATAATTATAGTAAATACCTTATACTATTACTCTAAATATAAACTAAAGCATGGTTTCCTAAACATTTTCTGCAATGGGACATTTCGCAAAACCCAAAATTTTAACGGAACACATTTTTTTTTTAGATTACTTGATTCACACTTCAAAAACTTAAAAAGTACTTTAAATATATTCTTCTTCTCTGGTTTCAATCCTGGGATTGGTTTGCAGCAATTTCCTCTATTATTCTCTTCCATTCTTCCCTGTCTTGTGCGGCTCTTTTGAAATCTGCATATGATGAGCAGCGCACGTCCACCAACAGGTCCTCCAGGTACTCTCGGCGTGGGCGTCCCCTAGAGTTTGTCCCCTTGATCATACCCTCCATTATGGCATGCAAGAGACCTTCTTGACGTATTACATGGCCGATCCATCTTGCACGCCTTTCGGACAAGGTCCTGAGCAGGTGCCTTCCTCCTTCGATTCCTTGAAGAACTTCCTCATTCGTGATGTGGTCTCTCCAGGAAATTCCTAATAGTCTTCTATAGGACCACATCTCAAAAGCCTCTAGTCTCCGCTTATCTCTTTCGGATAGGCACCATGTCTCGCAGCCGTACATCAAGATACTCCATACATAGGTCTTGATGAGGAGTATTCTCAGTTTTAGGTCTATATTATTTGATTATATTATTTTCGACCTTTTATTAAATGCAAGCCTAGCCTGATGTATACGGCTGTCGACCTCGCTCTTAGACCGACCGTCCATGTTATTTTGCTCCCGAGGTAGACAAACTCCTTGGTGTTCTTTAGTGGAACTCCTGACATCACTACTCTCATCTGATGTTGCGTTCGGCCTACAGTCAGCAGCTTTGTTTTGTCCTTATTTATCTTCATATTGTAGCTATCTTGAAGAATGTTTTGCAAAGTTTCTAAGGCCTCCTGCAGTTCCTCCTCACTTTCAGCAACCATAGCAATATCGTCAGCAAACCTTATCATGTCTATCTTTTGCCCGTGTATCCTTACACCTTCTCTGTGACTCATTCTCTCTCTCAAGTCGTCAATCGCATTCTGTATGTAAACGTTAAAAAGAGCAGGTGACAGAGAGCATCCCTGTCTTACCCCTTGTCTAATATTGGCTTCCTTTGTACCCTCGTCACATCTGATTATGGCGGCCTCATTCTTGTATAGCGCCTGGATTATTCGTCTATCTCTATATTTAATATCAATTCTCTTCAAAATTTCGAAGAGCTTCCTCTATTCCACCCTGTCGAAAGCTTTCTCCAGGTCTATGAATGCGATGTATGTGTTTTGGTTTTTACTTACTCGCTTTTCTAGTAGCATTCGCAATGACAATATTGCTTCTCTGGTTCCTCAGTATATTATTCATATATTATTCATTCAGAATCTTAATCCATAATTTATGAGTCAAAAGCTTCAAGGCTTCCCAAATTTTGTTACGAGAAACCTGAATACGTATTCTGCGGCAATTCGGGTAGTTTTCTACAATTTTTTTATGAGGAGCGAGATTTTCGTATTTCGCAGAATAATATTTGATTCAATATATTATTATTCATTCAGAAATTATTAAATAATGAAAACAAAAAAAAAAAAAAATCTTTGTTATTATATATTTAGTGTGCTTCCACTTGTGTTTCCGTTGGACCGTTTTCGGCAGCTTGCTGCTATTTCCTGGTGACAGTAAGCTGCCAAAACCGGTGGACGTTAAACACAAGTGGAAGCACTCTCAATATATTAGTAAAGAAATTTTGTATTATATATATATTTTTTGTTTTCATTATTTAAAATGAACTTCTACTAAGAATCGTAAAAATCGTTTGATTGTTTCGATTTCATATAAAATATCTGATACATAAGAAGTCGGTGAAATCGACGTGTATGCATGACACAATGTATGAATGTTGTGAAACGGGAGAAGTGCGTCAGGAAATAACAGTATGACGGTCTTTTCATTCTGCGGAAAGATGGCTTGATGGTTAGTTAGATAGTTTTTTAAAATAAATATTAATAAACGATGTACTTAATGACTGATAATTATGAGTTCTTGAATGGTATCTATTCTTGATACCGGGCACACCATTCAATATCTGATGTGGGATCTAAGTTGTTCGTACAATTTGAGTTCGTTGCTGCGAAATACGAAAATCTCGCTCCTCATAAAAAAATTGTAGAAAACTACCCGAATTGCCGCAGAATACGTATTCAGGTTTCTCGTAACAAAATTTGGGAAGCCTTGAACCATCGAATATCGGGCGATAAAATGTAATTACCCTTTTGACTCATAAATTATTCGGATTAAGATTATTTGATATTTCCGAAGTTTACAAACTTTATTTTCTTCGGCTTCACAAGTGCTTTCGGCAACTTCCTTAAGTTGTTACAAGACTTCATTTATGGTAATTTTATTCACAAATAAAATGTTTTTAATTTAGTGATCTAAAGACATCTATGGAGATTCAGATTCATCAATAGTACAAGTATGCGTTTAAGTATTTGACGTTGAGTATTAATGAGTTATTATTATTTGTTGATGTGAGATGAGAATTATGAGAATTAATGAACAATTGCTCAAGGACGAACAAACGAACAAGCAGCAAATCGCTCAATATTCAAAATCTTTTGGCCCCAAACAGTGTCAAATGCCGTTCTCTGGACCGTGGCAGGCGAAAAGCCAATTAGAGAACAAGCCGCTAGACGCAAATGGCAGTGGATCGGTCACACTTTGAGACGGAACCCAGCCTGCATCGCTCAGGGCGCACTAGACTGGTCCCCTATGGGGGAAAAGAGAAAGCGAGGCAGACATAGAGCCACCTGGAGAAGAACCCTGCAGGACGAGGTTAAGGCAGCAGGCCTCACTTGGGATGATGTTAGGCATCAGGCATGCGATAGAGTCGGGTGGAGAAGGTTCCTTGAGGCCCTATGCACCACGGAGGTGTGACAGGACAAAAATAATAAGAAAAAGATTAATTAACAATATTAGTTCAAGAGAAAGAATATTCAGCCTTTGAAACACCGGGATATATAATACCCTTAGGTTTCTGGTATTGTGTTTACGCAGACTATATTTTAAGCGATCATTCTTCTCAAAAATTTGACTATTTTTATTTTGAAAATACTATTATAAATATTGATATAAGATTTATTAAGCTCAACAAATAACGTTTTGCAAAACATAAAAAAATCTGTATATATTTTTTTTAAACATTTTTTATTAAAATAAACAACTAGGGTACGGAATGCCTTAAAAAGTTGGTATGTCTTTGGGGGCGTTGATAGCTCAATTAAGGCTCATTTAAAACAAACAAACAATTTTTTTAGCTTCAGCATATCAAGAAATCGATTTAAAACTTGCTTCTTTTTAGAAGCATACAATTTGTTTGAAAGTTCTCGGGGGAGCTTTCTGAATGGTTAATTATTAAACACCGCTTAAGGCATTATGAAAGTGACGAGAAACTTCGTATTTTATTATTCAATACCTGATCTTAGCTTGCGATTTAAAATATTAAAGAAGTCTGAAATTTTTTTAAACTAATTATTAGAAATAATTAAACAGTTTCATATCGCACGCTTAATAGAACATTGGCTTAACTCAAAAAAGCAAGTTTTGCTCAATCTGACATGAGTCGGTGATTTAACAAAAACAGTCTAAAAACACTACGAATGGATAGCGTTAACATTGTGAATGATTATCGTACTACAAATGGATAGCATTTACATTGTGAAAAATAGATGGATAGCGTCTAATGTTAACTCAATTACAAGCCTCTGTCTAATGTTAACTCAATTATGACAAAAACCATAATCGGTCAGTTTACTATTAAGCGTGCGATATTTTTTTGGTATACAACCACTTTATTTTTGAGAATGAAAGCCTATCGGTTTCGCTCTATGCGAGCTTTCTCAGGGCTTTACATTTACATACCAAACACATCTATCGGTACACAGAAACCCTTCATCAGTGTAAATATTGATAAAATTGTTACAAATATACTTGACTATTTTTAAAAAATATATTGAATTTAATAAATTGTGTTAAGATTATTTCATTATTAAAAAAAACAAATATTGATGACATTTGTGGCTGGTGGTAAGAACGACTGCTTCATTGAAGATCCTGAGTTAGATTCCCGGCGATGGCAGTGTGATTGTAGCACTGTTTTTGATCTTGTGTAGAATTCACGTGACAATCAAATGGCGATAGATTAGCTACCGATCACATGTCATGAGAATCAATATGATAGTTATACTCTGTGCATCGATTTGGCTCTGTAATGATGTAAAAAGCGATTAAAAAAAAAAATTATAAATAATAATTTAAACTTTTGAAGGTCGTCTATGTATCGAAACATGTATTGATATAGGAAAAAAACAAAAAATATAGTTTTTTTTCCACTGATTTAGGAAAAAAAAATTAAAATCAAAATTTTGTTTGGTTATAGTTAAGGCTGAAGCTATTACTGTGTAGAATATGTGGTTTAAATTTCATGAAGATCGGTTCAGTGGTTCCGGAGAAATCACCGCCGCCGACCGAACAAATATAGTTTTGTGAAAAACGCGTTTAAAGATTTTTTAACGAAAAAGGTTTACCTACAGTCAATCAGCGATGCCTGCACCATACACAATCCTTTTAAATAAAATAATACAAATCCTCCCTGTCCATAATTTGTTAGCGAAACTTTCCCGTTACAATCTTTGCA